>JZLH01S0057766.1:103686-119425 GCA_001188425.1 Eucidaris tribuloides | reverse complement strand
TGTCCCTTCCAGGGCATGAAACTAATATTTTTCTCACACGAATTTTTTTATATTCATGTTCCTTCCGGGACATCAAATTTTAATCTTTTCACCAGTATAAAATTGTACCACATGAAATTTCGGATATATGATGTTGCGAGATGCCGGATGAGTGCTACGTCATTGACGTTTTCTAGTTCAATTTCCATTCTTGCAAAGGGGCATCCTGGCCAATGTTTATTTTTTAACCGGTAATTATTGTACATGTGATAGTTAATATTATAAAATGGTCATGTTGATCCTGTGTGTTATGCGAGTGGGCATTAGTTTTTACTAATGCCCGCTCAGATTTTTGAAACCATTTTATAAAACAAATAATGCACATTACGCGTTCGGTCGTTAGTAAAACTATTGACCCTCGGTAACTTTCCAAAAATCCAAAACACACTCGGCCTTCGGCCTCGTGTGTTGCAGATTTTTCGAAAGTTACCTCGCGGTCAATAGTTTTTACTAACGACCTAGCTAATGTGCATTATTTGTATACTGGATGTTTAGTTGGCTGTATTTAGGAAACTTTGTTGATCATAAAGGGAATATTTGTATTTCTTTGAAAAAAAAAAAGTCTGCACAGTATACTCAGTATTTATTTCTGTCAGGGTTGGCAGTTTCTTCCGCAGGCGTTTTTTTCCGCCGGTTTTTACCGCTTTTTTCCGTCCCGGAAAATACTTTTTTTTTCCGCTTTTTCGGAAGAAACGGAAAAACCTCCTCCTATTTATTTATTTATATATTTTTTTCATTATTTATTCAAGATTTTCATTTTATAAACTATCATAACTATAATAAAACAGGACAGCTCTTTTGTTTCTTTGTTCTCTCCTGTTTTGATTATGAACTTCTAACCATAGTTTGATTCCCTCCTATTCATGGTCACTTCTCCATGCAACTACATGTAACTGTACTTAGTTGATTGTACTATAATGTAGCTCAGTTTATAGCATGGAGAAAAATAGTCAAATAATTAGCCTTGTGTAAGGCTGGGAAAAAAATAAAATTTTCTTTTCAGGGGCTACTTTTCATGTTCCGGAGATACTCTTTTGTATAAAACCCTATGGCAATTTACGGGGGCTCTTTTTGCCATTTCAGGGGCGAAATCGCCCCGAGCCCCGTGTATTTTTCCCTGGTGTAAGCTGTTGTGCCAGATACTTAAATTGGTCACCTTTTTGTCAGAAGTTTTATGAGAATTGCTTTGATGCCAACCATAATCATCAGTGATACAGTTATGGTTGTGGCAGACAGGCACTCTTAAAGTATGCTGAATGAATTTAAGAGCAAGTTTAGTTTTGGCAATTTTTTTTTTTTGTGGAAAGGTTTATGCCCAAAAGTCATATCACACCAATAACAGATTCTGAATGCCTTTAGTTTTTTTCAACTAATTAATGAAAAATCTCGGGGGGGGGGGGGGGAGTGGGGGATCCCCGAGATTTTTGACTAAATTTAACATTATAGCATCCAAAGGGTTAATAAGGTGTTAAGGTTAACTGAATTATACCTCATCAGAAATATCAGAGTCTGCTTTCTGATGAGGCATCATTCAGATAACCTTAACGCCTTATTAACCCTTTGGATGCTATCAGGGGAAAAAACACACGGGGGCTCGGAGCGATTTTGCCCCCGAAATGGCAAAAGAGCCCTCGAAAATTGTAAAAGAGCCCCTGTAAATTGCCATAGGGGTCAATAGAAATATCTGAAACAAGAAAAGTAGCCCCCGATAAGAAAATTTAAATTTTTTCCCTAATCAACCTATAATGTAAAATATAGTCCAAAATCTTGGGATTCCCCCCCCCCCCAAGATTTTTCATTAATTAATTAAAAAAAACTAAAGTCTTTCAGAATCTGTTATTGGTGTGATATGACCTTTGGGCATAAACCTTTCAAATTAAAAAAATCTCCCAAACTCAACTTGTGCTTTAAATATGAAAACAAGCTAAGCAGTTAACACATGCAAAGTGGATGCCAAAGATGTGTCAGTTGCTTTTAGGAAGATATAATTTACCATGATGCTGAATAATAAAACAATGAATAAATAGAGTTTGGGACATTTATGCAATACTTTACATGAAAAAGATCCATGCTAGCACATGCACATACTAGTGTACACTGCTTATGTGCCCTTTATTAGAGATTGTTTGGAAGGATAATTATTTTATTTCAAAATATTAATTCTTGGATTTAGATTGAGGCAAGTAGTTTTTTTTTTCTTGTTGTCTGTTAAATATGTTGGTGCCAGTTATATTTGTTGTAATGTATAGTAATTCTCCTATAATTACTGCATTTCATATAATTTATTGGGCCCGGAATATTGTTTTTGGAGGTTTTTTCGAGTTTTTTCCCGGTCTTAATAAATACCGAAGAAAAAAAGGGAAGGTTTCTTTCCGCAGTCTTTTTCCGCAGACAGTTGTGTCCGCGGTAAAAAAATAAGTTTTTTTCCGGAAGAAAAAGTAAACCCAACCCTGTCATTTGCACTGGTCAAAAATGCGTGCTATTAAGGGACAAAAGGCATTTGTATAAAATATAACCTCATTTCTCAGAAGGTTGATTGAAAAGGTAATATTTTGGGGATTCCGTGGAAGTCCGCCATCTGTGCATGTATGATGTACTAGGCTTCTGTACTTTCCGTCATCCACAAGGGGTTATCTGATATTCTGCCCCAAGACTCCTCACAGTCTCTTGACCTTTATAGTAATCAGTAGTGACATAAATGATTTTCTTTTTCTTTTTTTTTCCTGTAAATACGTCCAGATGAAATTCAGTCACAGATACAGGGAGATTACCCAAATTCAGCGTTCTCTGTGGTAAAGCCTCCTGAAGTTGTGATGTGCCACAAGGAGCAGTCTACAGCCGTCAATCAAGGCAGTCCAACGGGAGAATGTCAGATTGAGAGAAACTCTGAGCTATGTTGTGGTGGTCAATGCAAAGGTCAACAAACTTTACCTGGACAGACTGGTTGTCATGGTGAGGAAGCCACACCTGTTAAAGATGTCTCACATGTCAAACGCGATGATGCAGGTGAATCAGGATCTTTCTTTGGCCGGATTCTCAATCTGCGAGATGACACGTCTCTTGAGGACTATGTAGTGTTTTATATCGGAAGTGAGGGCAGGACTTTGACCAATTTTATGATGACTTTGAATAAGAATGCGTTCTATACGTACGATCCAGAGACGCTTGTCGGACGACGGGAAACACTAAACATCAATAGGTCCCTGATGCAGCGATATCACATGATAGAAAAGGCCAAAGATGCTAATGTTATTGGGATTGTTGCAGGGACACTAGGTGTTGCAAACTACCTTGACATCATCTCTCATCTAAAACAACTCATCCGCCATGCGGGGAAAAAAAGTTACACGTTTGTCATGGGAAAGCTAAATGTTGCCAAGCTGGCCAACTTTATGGAGGTGGATATCTATGTCCTGGTAGCCTGTCCTGAGAACAGTTTGATAGACTCCAAAGAATTTTATCGTCCAGTGGTCACGCCCTTTGAGCTTGAAATGGCGTGCAACGAGGCTCGGGAGTGGACGGGCGAGTACGTCACTGATTTTCAGAAGTTACTACCAGGTGAGACATTTTTCTACTTCTTTCAACATTTCATTTACATGTTGGTGAGCATTTGTTGTGTGGTGAACTGGTGATGGGTGTACTGTACACTCTCTACTCTCTGTGAAAACATTCTTTCTACACTTGTCTTCAATAGAATCATGGAAAAAAAGAGATTGTTTAAGGTGCACACAATTTTCATGTCAGTTGTAACTATTCATTGATTCAGTGAAGTGATTAGTTGTGTACAATGTTTTACTGACTGATCATTTCTTACTACTACTACTACTAATGATGATGATGATGGATATTTGTAATGAGGCATGTTCTTGTGATGCAATTACTTATGGCTAATTACTGGAATCATGAAATTATGCATGGTACTGCTGAAAAGTTTCCTGGTATTGCATTGCAATTTGCAATACATGTTGGGTAGTCTTGCTAAGATATGCATATACTTTTGAATGACAGTCTTCAACTTTTACTGATTTTCAATTAAATATATCTGAGTTGTTGTTTTCCGTGAAGTTTACTATTTTGTTTAAATCGTTTTGATATCATGAAAAAAACATAATATGGTGAATCTCTGTCTGCTACTGATCATATTTGACTGCATCTCTACTATGACAGGTTCATTGGGACATGTTGAGCTTCCTTCATCCTCCACCACCTCTCAGAGAACGGATGTCTCCCTCATCACTGGTCAGGTTCGGTCACTGGGCGTCCGGGAGGAGGACGCAGGGGATGGGAGGTCTAAGGAGACAGGAGCTTTGGTCAAGAGAAACGAGGCTTTGACCGTAGCCAACGTCCACAAAGACGCAAGTAAGTGTACATGTGGCCAATTACAATGAATGGAGTTTTGTTTCAGGGGATTAATTACTTTGCAGTAAACACAGGGAAAAACTGCAGCTGATGAAAATCCATTTGTGATTGCCACCTCGCTGTCAACCTCCGAGTATTGGTGGGGATGAGGATGGGACCGGATGTGGTGCATGGAACAATTACACTGCACTCTGCTGTCTGTGATCAAGTGTAGTGAAGGCTAAATTTCAATTTGTAGTGTGCACACTTGACTTGTTGTGAAGTACAACTAGGACAAACACAATTATATATTTCACAAACCACAAACTTGTTTCGCTGAGTAGTCACCCATGACCAAGTGTGAGTCGGGGAGAGGGGGGAGGGAGGGGGGGGGGGAGATTCTGGGTGTGGCGTACGGAACAAGTATAGTGCACACAATTGCTTGTTATTGGGTGTAGTGAAGGCAAAATTTCAGTTTTCTCTATGCACACAAAACTTGTTGCTTTTATTTGAAAGCTTAAAGTAACAAATATCATTTATTGTAAACTACATCAACCAGGACAAACTCAATTTTGATATGTGTGACATTGATTGCTGAGCAGTCCCCCATGACTTAATATGAATGACCAATATACCACATGAATTTTTCTTTTTCAGTTCTGAGAATTGAGGTGGAATCTGGGTTTGAGTTGTTTTAACTCACACTGTAAATGAAGGAAAAAATATTATGTCAGTAATACTGTTTAGACCATGAACAATGAATGAATAATCCTGATAGCAGCTCACAGAGAACTCAACTGAAGTGGTGCAGACAGGTAACATTAGAGGCTGGCAGTGAAGTGGATAGATTATAAAAAGAAACTGATTAAATCTGCTTGACATGGAATTTAATAATTTTGTGTTCACGAACTATTGATCCATAAATCACCATTCACAAAAGTATGCTTTGTTTCTTGTTGTCCACTTTCAGGTGAGTTTCTGGCTGGAAGATCGTGGCAAGGCCTTGAGCAGAAACTGGGAGATACTTCGGTGACAAAAGCCACTGAGGGTGGGAAAGGAATAGCAGCTAGCTATACACATGAACCAACATCATAGTACGCTCTGAGATGTCACTGGGGATGGGAAAGGAATAACAGTTAGCTACACACATGAACCAGCATCATAGTACGCTGTGAGATGTCACTTGGCACTCCATTATGCAGTATGCACCCTTCCCCCCTTTCCTCAGCTATATGTAAGTCCACTAACAATGGGTGATTCCAATTGTGATGTTGTGTTTGTTGACGTCAAGAGCTGTCAATCATGCTGAACTCTTTAACATGCCAAAGTCGCAAATTATATGCACCTATCGTTACTTACACAATGGGTCATATGCATAAAAAGTAGCAATTTTTTTTGTAGTCTTTTGCTTGAATCCATGTGCATAAAACAGCAGAAGCGATTTTCCCCTACCCATCAGGAATTGCTAAACGATAATTTACCCGATCTTTGCATGGTATAAAACTTTGTGCAAACTGAATTCCAACCAACTCAGTAACTGGTCAGTGGAATTAATCCTCGGTCACAGGAAAGAAACATTCATAAATTTGCATACATTAGTGAAGGGATCTTTTATAACTCCCATAACAGGAAATGCTTCCTCTCACACATAGTATTTGAATACATTATATGAAACCCACCTTTGTTCTCCCATGAATGTAATGGACTGTATACCTAAGTGCTTACTAAAATTGCTTCAAGCCAAAGATGGATTTCAAGTGATTACTTTGTTTTTGTGGGCATAATGTTTTGCTTGTGCTCAAACTGTTTGCTTGCCTGCCATTATTTAGTTATTCCTAAAGGTTTCAACAATCATACAAAAGTGATGTCACTCCGGTGCGAACACCAACAAAGACCGGTTCCGTAAAGTATATTCGAATGTCATATTTGTGGGGAGAAGCCTCCTAGTTTCCCCACTCGCCAATATAGGGGTATAGGCCACTGCTCATAAATACATTTTGAAAGACACCCCGTACATGTACCTCGTGTTATGGGGTAAATTTCTTGCTTTGTGAAATGGAATAGTTTCCAATATGATTCAGAAGCAACTTTTCTTTCAATATTCTCCTCCCGTGTGGTTTTACGAGCATGAACATGTTTTAAACTCGAATGTCCTGATTAAGCAAGAGCGTTCAACATGGTAATACAGGGCTTGAAAAAAAAACAAGCAAATGCCTGTAAGAACAAGTAATATGTTTGTTTTATGCATACGTTTTCAAGCAATCGCTTGATAGGGTGAAAATTGCTACTTCCGGTGTAATAAGTTCTGCATATGGAATTCAGAAATTGATTTATCTTAATCTTATGCTTGAAGGAATTGCTTGTGAGCAATTCCACCGCCACATCGGCAGTGGATAAGCATAAACTGTCCACATGGGCCATGAATTTCCAAAGTGCCCATGTGGAGAGTGGATTACACAACTCGTGAAGTTGTGGCCTTGATCTGTATGCAGTCTGTTCAGAACTCCAGAATGGACAGACCAGTCTTTTACCAAGAGTGTCGTGACCGTGGTGGCTCTCTGATCTCTTGTTGGTATGGCTTGCGTGTACTTTGTGATGATGTGGGTCATCGCAAGGACATTCTCAACCTTATTCTTGCTAGGTTCCAATGTCGTAAAGTCAATCGCAAGGACTTCCAGGAGTTTGCTTGCTGTAAAACAATTCCATTTTGGTGTGAAGTTTCTTCCCAGCTTTTGCAAGTGCACAACTTTTGCACTTTCACAGTAGTCCTTGATATCATCTGCCGTCCCTGGCCAGTAACATCGCTGACGAAATGATAGTGTCCTGTGGAAGCTTGGTATCCCGTTTGGTCATGTACAGCCTCTAAGACTTTGGGTCTTGGGTGTGGTCAACAAAACTTGCTTGATTTCACTTCCAGATTCCTTTACTCTCTGGTGCAGAACTCCATCAATTTGTGTCAATCTGTCCCACTGCCTTTGCTAGTCTTCTAGCGGGCCTGTCTAACAGTTGGTGGTGTGCCATTTACCCAGTACTGGAGAAATGCTCCAAATGCATTCAACAAAATGAGTCCTGTGAAGAGAACTTTTTTTAGTGTCCCAATTGCCATAGTCATGTGTAAAATCACTCTTCAGATGTTGCCCTCTCCTGCCTATATGTTCTCTCTGTTGTCTATCAAATAAAAGACATTATATTTTATACCCATCGGAATACTGTGATGTTCTACTTTCTGGTGAGGACAATGCTATGAAGCCTTTGATGACTGGGGAAATTATCTCTTAATAGGTAACAATATGTTCTGGAGATTGCTTCATATTTCTTTGGAGACAAATTGGCAAGGAGGTGGTCACATACTCTAATGGTTTTTTTACTGGAATGGAGTGAAAATATGTCTTCTTTTTATGAAAGTTTTTTCTTGAGTATTCAAGTATACTTCTTGTACTTTTATCGTACACAAACTAAATAATGTGTCCTCATTACTGAAATCATCATCACTGTGCATGACAACAACTATAAACAGGAGACAAACAAACCAATCAACTTCATTTATTGTCACATTAAAAACATATTTACAGTATTTACATTATTTTATATACATCTATAACATTTACAAACAGAATGTCCAATATGTAGAACATATCTCATCTCATCTGACCCCTGAGAGTGTGAGCAGCCCTCCTGCACCTTGCCTTGACTGTATCTCTGTCTTTCCTTGAAGTGGGCTCTGTTGGTAGTTTGTGGGAACTCTACTTCTGCCTGGCAAACAAATGCCTGGAAAACCAGCTTCACTCTAAACAGTCTTGGGAGTTGGAAACATAATCTCTTGGTAAGGATTGAAAGGGAGGGGGTTTAATTTCAGAAGATTAATTCCGCTGCTAGATTTGTCAATCAAAGTCATAAATGGTTTTCATGGATAGTGTTCCAGATACCTCAAATATCTCATGTAAGATGTTATTAATTTCTGAGGTGCCATTGCACGCTGATTGTCTTTGATATCTCTCAACATTGTCCTTTAAGTGACGAGTGCAAAGTACAAGAATTCGATTATGAAAAGAAGATTGCATCACTTTTTGAGGGCCTTTTCCTCGTCTGATTCCAGTATGATATCAGTTGCCAATCTGACTTCTGTAGCATTACTATTTAACTTTGAGTGAATGTAGGAAAAGAACATCTGGTTTTTCAGATGTTAGTAATTTCTGCAGTGGCATTGCACCCTGACTGTCTTAGATATCTCTCAACATTGTCCTTTAAATGACGAGTGCAAAGCACAAGGTTTGAATTGTGAAAAGAAGTTTGCATCGCTTTTTAAAGGGCCTTTTCTTTGTCTGATCGTAGTATGATATGATTGGTCGCTAATCTGATTTCAGTAACAGTACTATGTAAGTGACGAGTGCAAAGCATAAGACTTCAATTATAAGAAGTTTGCATTGCTTTTTGAGGGCCTTTTCTTCGTCTGATCGTAGTATGATATGTTTGGTTGCTAATCTGACTTCTGTAGCAGTACTATGTAACTTTGATTGAATGTGGGAAAAGAACCTGTGGTATGTTTGGTAGGAGCCGTCTTAGTGAAGATTCATTGGGGCCAAGCATTACTGGACTGTTTTGAAGTGACTTTTATAAAAGTTTTTGATGTTATAAACCCATTAAGGTTACAGAGCATGGTCCTAAGTTGAACGTCCTGTCAATGCCCACGATGGTGTGATTATGTTCATCCATTGCAATATTGATTCAGAAATTCCTTTTGTCCTTCTTTTGCATCATACTGCATGACAATGTTTCTATTTGATAAAGTCACTGTGGTAAACTGCTACGCCAACATCTCAGTCAATGGACTACATATATTGGTACAGGGTGTGTCAAAAACATGCAATCATATTTGAGTGTCAGTCTCTTTGATTATGACAAATGTGATGCTGGTCTACTCCACTCTCAGGCACTACTGCCCCAGTCCAATCTGAAGACAAGTTTGAGTCCAACATGAAATCCGCCTGATGTCACAAAGACTTGGTCTGAACATTGTATTTGAGGTTGGACAATTTGTAGACAAATTTTGACAAGTATCTACATAACGTAGCTGCATAGCTTTAAAAAAAGTCATTCACTTTTAGGGCAAAGGAGTTTTGTCATCAATACAATCATTCAATAGTTTCATACGCTATACCATCTCTACAAAGTCTTTCAATACCTTTTAGGTACAAACCTTGAGTTCCACAAACAATACACACACTTCCTGGAACTTTCTCAAATACACATACATTTAATACCCAAGGGGCTGTTTCCACTTGCTAGCAAGCCTGTGATGCCAAAGACTTTGTTCTGCCAAGGGAACCAAGATCCTGTAACTCTGCTATAACATCATTATGTACATCATAATACAAGCCAGAATTTAAACTCATCAAGAGTTAACACACACTGACTCGATCTCTCTGAGGCATGGATTCCACATTTTTTTCAATACATCAAAGGTGATGTCATAGAATCCAGGAGTCATCTCAACCTTTTTTCAACCAGAATTTCAGTGAGGAAACACTTGGCAGAGCAAATATCTTGAGCTTATGCAAGAACTTATAGGCTTGTGGCCCAGTATAGTAGAGTACAAATGCGAGGGTCTTGCCATTCTGTATATATCTACGTCCTTTGGTTCTGAATTTGGATAATCGTAACTGAGTAGCAAAGAATTTTAGGGACATTTCATTCAGATACTTCTCGGCAATGTCAATTGCTTTGTGGATGCTGTTTGCATTCTTGTATACCCCTTTAAGTGCAGTTTCAAGTTCTTTTACTTTCGCTCTTAGTCTGTAAATCGTCACTCTTGCACGTCTTGGCACTGAATGCAGTGTAGAAGGCTCATCACTGCTTGCAGAAATCGAATTAATGTTAAACCTGCTGATGGTTTGGTGTAACTATTGGTGCAGTTTAATGCACTGGACCAATTATGAGACTTACTCATGATTTTTTGTGCAGAAAATTCTTTCTTTTTTGTCTGACTTGGGCCTGGTATTACTCTTGGTCTCACACAAACAAACAAAGCTCACCTGGAAACTTTACCCACTGACCACTAGTTAGCGCTCTCCTTCAAACTCCCACAATTCCAAGCAGTAGCATTTCACTAAAATCTGGAGAATCGATATCTTGTGAGTGTAGAATCTTTGACTTTATTAATAAATCCTGTGGGAGATGTCCACCAGGGCAGTAATCACCCTGCCAAGGACAGACAAGGATTTATTTGTTATTTGCGTCCTTTAGACAAACCCCCATCGTCTTAGTCTCCTCCTGCCTCTCGGTGCCCGAAATTTTGAACTTCCCTGAGGTCCCTTAGTGCTTCATGATTAGCTTCCAGAACCATATTAGGATACATCTTCCTTGGGGCCATTGCTGTCACATTCTTTAAGATTGATGCAAATCTACAATATTTACAGTATTTACAATATTTACAACATTTACAAATTGAATGTCCAATGTAAGTAGAACACATCTCATCTCATCTGACTTCTGAGAGTGAGTAGCCCTCATACACCTCACATTGACTGCATCTCTCAGTCCTTCTTTGGCACTGTTGGTATATTGGGAAAACTCTACCTCTTCCTGTTAAATGAGTGCCTTGAATACCGGCTTTATTCTTACACAGTCTTAAGGCTTGTTACGCTGTAACTTGTAATGTATTGTTACAAACTATAGAGACGAGGCTTCGAGCGTGGAGGTAGAAACCAATTTCTCCATATTGCTGGTCCACATATTTTGAACCTGTGGGCTTCCACATATCTCCTTGTGCAGCCGATCTTTCACATTCTCATTTCCAAATTCCACCCTAGCTGCAAAGACTTTCTTGTCACAATCTCCAGATACCAGGGCCCTGTTTCATAAAAGTTGATATCAAGTCAACATTCTACTGCAATTCATGGCTGTGATTGGCTGTAAAGCACAGTTTCTTCAGTGCTTTTTGTTTCACAGCCAATCAGAGCCATGAATTGGTGTAGAATGTCAAAATTAACATAATATCAACTTTTAATGAAACAGGGCTCGGAACAAACTGTAGACTTTGTCTGAAATCATGAACAGACCGCTACGATTCTGGAAAGTCAGCCACACAGATGTGTACTGGAGAAAAGTGTCTGATTGTGTGCTGTCATAAACTTTCCTTCAGTCCTCCAGAAACTCTGCAAGCCGTTGAGCATCTGAACATCTCATCCTCCTGTATTTCTTGTGTAGAGAATATGGTATATACCCTGCCACATAGCGTAATACCTGTTCATTATGAACCGACAGGGAAATTGACTCTTCCTTGCTCAGCAAGGAATCCCCTCTCACAATTTTTTCAAGGGTAGTCCGTAGTAAAAACTGTTGGAAGAAGGTGTATTCTGTTGCTACAGTATCATCTTTTATCCCCAGCATCTGCCGACAGGCCTTGCGTGCATTTTCACTGTGCCTGTACTTGTGAAAGGCAGTCAAGATATGGGCATTGGCAACTGGTCCCGCCACTTTGTCCTTTGCACCCATCTTTTTACCCGTCGTCTTATTTAATGATCAGTTTTGACGAATGTTTGAAATTCTTGTATGAAAAGTCCACTTTTTCAGCCAGAGCAATTACATTAAATCCAATAACAGTTCCTTTGTAGAAGTCATTGGATTTTACCTGGAGCACTGCCTCTTTCAAATTGGGCATACCATTGACTGCATTTCTTTGGATTTTTTTAGTGAGCCAAATTCTGTTGGAGAAAACAAGATAAATAGTGTTTCATAAAACACTTTCTGATTTTAATGCTAAGTATCCTGCAAAAATACATGTACAAAATGAAACAGCAAGAATTAGTTAAAATTGTTTGGCTTGAATGGAGCTATTTTCCCTTCATAATAATAGTAAAATGCTCCAGTGATACTGACATTCTGGGAGAAAATTGCATCTCGAAAACACAAAACAAGGAGATCTTTACAGGACATCAATACATGTTTGTGTTATTCTTTTTCATTTTCAGACTATGATCATTGTCGTCTAATCTGAAGGACAAAAAGACTATCTATAATCATTGTCTATTACATTTGCTGTCCATTTCCTGGTTTCCACTATGATTTGCTACTTCAATGATTCTATCGGCTAGTGTTGCCAGCTCATTTATGTCCATACTGTCACTGGTGGATGCAAGGATGAGTTGAACGTTCATGGGGAGTCCCTGCATGAAGAGTTGTTTGAGTATACTGGATTCCAGTGACTTCTTCCCCAAGCAACTGTTGCATCCTCCATAGAAGTTGCGATGGTTTGCGATCCCCTAGTTCCTCGCTTGTTAGGAGCTTATTCAGTTGCTACTGCTCGGAGATCGACATACGTCTGATCAATTCCGCCTTGAACTTGGTGTACGGCTCAACAGGCGGTGAGGTGACAATACTAATCTCTGTTGCCACCTCTGGTTGTATCGACGCAATGACATAAAAGTACTTAGTGTTCTCCTGATTAATACCTTTCGTGTCAAACTGCGCTTCTACTTGCGCGAACCAAATGGCAGGGTCGCTGGCCCAAAAAGGCGGTAGCTTGAGACTAACCCCGGCGACCGCCGCTCCAGTGGTAGCGGCGCTACCCAGTGGAACGTCTACCTGCTGTCCATCCAGCTCCATAGCGGCGATGGTGTATGAAAATCAGGGTCACCAATGTAGGAAAATGTAAAGATGTAAATGTCAAGCTTCCTACTCACCAGAATAATAGATGGCATCAGTAAAATTGCTCCTTACAGTTTTCCCTCTCTTATGTTCTTTCTGTTGTCTATCAGACAAAAGATGTTTTTGTTTATACCCAGTCTCTGTGGGCTGTATGGTATGCAGTACATATTAAAGGGACTAAATTCTGATGGGATGTTCAGTGGTACTTAATTATTTCCTCGTAATTGTTGATTGGATGAAGTTTCTGGTGTCTCACAATGATATGAGGTTTGAAGTTGCTCTGATATAGAAACCAGCTGATCATTGTTTTCTCTTATCTCAGTCGCCAACTTCTCCCAAATTGATTACTTCTTCCTTGGCATGTCGTTTCAGTAGAGGAACAAAGTGATTTGGCACCCAGCCAAAATGAACCTCTTCTTGTGGAGACTTCAGGCAAACTTTTTTCTTTGGAATGACTCCAGAAGCTCATGCCTTTTCTTTTCTGTAGAAGCCCAGTCTGACATGATACTTCTTATGTGGCCTAAAAATTTCTAAGATGCGATTTCCAGGTTCCGAGTCGGTACTGTCGTAAATGTCTTTCAAGACCATTTTAAAAGTACTAAGGTGTCTTCCGCAGACTTGGTCGCAAGGTTTCGTATGCCTAAAACCCAGTACTCGTGTACGGACATCACCCTCATCTGGAACTGCTTCTGGTCGTCTCAACGTTGTTAGTCTTCCCTGACTAAGAGCATATGTTGCATCATCAAAAATTATAATTAAGTTCCAAGACCGAGACAAATTGTCAATCTATGCCGCTTTTACATCACCATCATCCTTCATCAATTAGACTCAGACCTTTAAGAATCTTGCTTGATGACTTGAGTAAGTAGTGTACTATCTGAATCAGTTGAATGATAACCCATGTACTTCTCAGAATATTTACTTGTCTCATCACTGTATAGACACGTATGATCTTGTTTGGAAAACTCTTCTAATTTTTTGATTTTTTTTTGGGGGGGGAGGGGGCAAGGGCTAGCCTCAGGATATTCATATTCCCAGGAGTAGCTTTGGATGGCAACTTTGATGGTGTTATTCCAACAAATTCCAAACGGTCTTTGATGACTGGCCCAACATGACTATGACCAACATGATTTTCCAACAGCTTGTAGACAAGGCAAGTGAACTTATGTAAATTGGTTGTCATTGTATGTTACCACGGTATTGTGTTTCAGCTGTTGAATGTGGTCTTCAAGAGTCTTTATTCTTTCAGAAAATTCTCTGTGTTCTCTGTAAATTTCATCAACTACATTGCATGCAGTCTCTGGCTGTGTTTCAAGAGTTTTCATTTGCTCACTTTGTGTGTTATAGTTTCTGGTCGCTTTTTCTACTTTCTCCATGTAATATTGTTTCATAGTACACATTCAAGGGACCAAATTCTGATGGGATGTTCATTCAGTGGTACTGTATTACTTTCTCATCTTTTGTTGATTGGACGAAGTTTCTGGTATCTCACAATGATGTGAGTTTAAAGTTGCTCTAATACAGAAACCAAGTGATTATCGTTTTCTCTTATTGCAGTCGCCAACTTCACCCAAATCAATTACTTCTTCCTTGGCATGTCGTTTTAGAAGAGGAACAAAGTGATTTGGCACCTGGCCATAATGACCCTATACTTGAGGAGACACTTGACCAAAAGATGTCTAGGTAAAAGGTTCTGGAGTGGTTTCCCGTGGTTGAAATGATGTGCTGTGAATTCTCACATTGAGTAACAATCATGACAAATTATAATACATGAAGGGAGAGGTACCCTTACTTCTCTTCCCAGGAAACCCCAGCACCATCTTGCTAGCTGATGGTAGGCAGTGTGTATGTTCCTCTTGCATGGAAAGTAAAAGGAAAAAGGGGAAAAAATAAAGAATTAATATTGTGATGAATTCCTAAATATGAGTGGGGCTAAACATGACCATATAATTATTTGATGGTAAAGAGACCAGAAATCTCCCCCCCCCTTTCCGGCTGAAGTCAATGAGAACACAAAGCAATATGAGCAGACAAAAACAATTTAGAATTTCTGTTGATGGCATGGAAGAACACATCCAATCCTTCTTGAATGTTTATATTTATTGATATTCTTTTGTGACCATATTGGTACTAGGCATGCGTAAGCGCAATAAAATTCCTAATTATATTTTTAATTTCAATACTGGAATAGCCTGTTATTGCCCAAATGTGACACACCTAGTTACCCTAATGGTAACTTCATTGGGCTGGCTAAAGCATGTATTTATGATAACGAGAAGCTGTATATTTACTCGTCAGTGAATGTACACAAAAATGTTATTGGTATGTAATTGTCTCAGTACCTGCAGAAAATGAAATCCTGTGACACACCCTTTGCTCTGCATTGAATTTAAGTACCTCCTCAAAGCCAACTAAGCATAGATCATGTGACTTTTGTTTTCACTGATTTTTCTGAAGCATTTCTACGAGCTCCTCCTCCATACTGCTGACGGTATTGGTAATATGCCGTCTCGAGAACCCAGACGTTGAGGCACACGCTAGAAAAACCTGGATACTCGGTGATGCAGTACAAATCATTGTCATTTTCGTCCATCTTGGCAACAACTTGGGAAACTTCTTTACAACAAATGCATTCTGTCACGATGAGCATTCCAGTGCAGCCTCTGCTACATGAACACCTATATGTAGATATTAAATATGATTGCATGAAATTATA
>JZLH01S0057766.1:83033-100228 GCA_001188425.1 Eucidaris tribuloides | reverse complement strand
CCCTGGTAAGTATGCCGCTGTAATCCAGATATTTCTTTGTAAACACCACTCCCAGATGGCTACTGCAATTTTATTGCAATCTACTGATTTGGTTCCACCCATTGCATTCAAATAAGATACACAAGTGATGTTGTCTGATCTTAATAACACATGAACATTCTTCATTTCAGCACAAAAGGCTCGTAACGCCAGACCAGCTGCTACTGTTTCCAAATAATTGATATCATTACTCTGTGCCCGTATGGCTTCTTGTTCATTCCACCTGCCTCCTATTTGTGTGTGGAGGTCAGTAGCACCCCAGCCCATACCGCTGGCATCTGTGCGTAATTCCAGATCAGGCTTTTTACGTTGAATGGGGCAAAATGCTGAGTTGATATTATTGATCCACCACTGAATTTCATTTTTTGCTTCGGTGGAAAGGCACATGTCACGATCATAATGCCCACGGTGTAATTTTAGTGCTGATAGTTTGTCTTTTTCGATAGTCCTGTGAAAGAGTTTGCCATGCTGTACTGCCGGAAATGCAGCCACTAATTTTCCAATGAGTCTGGCTACCGATCGGATTGTAGTTTTATCAGAATGCATCATTTCAGTACAGAGTGAAATGATTTCCTGTTTCTTTTCTACAGGTAGAGTGATGGTCATTAGCTGCATCTAGGCAGAACCCAAGGAACTGCAAGTTATGAGTTGGATTTAACACTGATTTTTCTGAGTGTACAATAAAGCCTAACTGAGTCAGTAGACTGGTAGTAGCATTGATTGCCAGCAGAGCATCATTCTTGCATTTTGATATCAAAATGCAATCATCAATATATCCCATAACTACATGTCCGGCGTTTCTCAGTGTGGCAAAAACGGGTTTCAGCAGTTTAGTAAACAAAGTTGGCCTTCCCACAAGAATTTGAGGTATTTTCTGTCGCTGGGGTGAATGGGCACTGAATAGTAAGCATCACGGAGATCGACGGAGGCTAAATAACAATTATCTGACAGCAGTAGAGTTGCAGTAGAAAAATTGTCCATTTTAAAATGCTGATATGCTAAAGTCTTGTTTAGTTCTGAGAGGTCCAGGATAATACGCAAGCCCCCATTCTTCTTGGGCATGGTGAAGATATTGGAGATAAATTCTCCCTGTTCATGGGTGGATAATTCAATTACATTTTTCACTGCCAGGCTATCAATTTCAGCATTAATGGCAGCCCTCTCAGGACCGTTTGATTTACGGTGAGAATACAAAGGTCTCAATCTCGTGGGAGGGAAGCATTCAGGTTCAAATTCCAATTTGTAACCTCTCACCGCTGACAGAATGTAGGGGTCAGATGTAATTTCACACCATTTATTGTAATATAGCCTCAGTCGACCTCCAACTGGAATATCACAGTCAGTGCTGTTGTTACTGACAATTTCCGAAACAGGATTACAATCTAGGTCCGTGGACTCAAGGTTTATTGTGCATACCTGATCTGAACTTAGTGGTGGCAATTTTACTGAGGCTGGCTGCGTGAGTAGGTCGATCCTGGCATCTTGCCCGTCGACTGCTGTGGTCTCTGTGATGGTCTCGTCCTGCCTTGCTGTGTCTGAGGATGAAAACGCTGACCTAAAAAAGGTCGCTGCGGCTTGCTGTGTTGAACCGGACGAGACGAGGTTCTCGGGTACGGGTTGTATGTTTGAGCACCGGTATTGGATTGCCAGCCCCGCTGAGCGGTAATGTTTTCTCTGCGTTTGCTGCCCCTTGTAGGGCTGGTAGCGAGAGTAGGGTCCATAACTTTGTCCCTTCATAACCCCCTCACCTGCTTTTTGCTCGTCTTTCATATCTCGGACCTGTTTGGATAGGTCGTCAGTCTTATGCCAAAAGGGATTTAACCCTTTTTTACCTTCCTGCCAAAAGGACGTTAATACTATAAGTTTGAACACTCATAAAGCCCTTCTGTCATAAAGGTAAAATATGGTTAAAGCCCTTTAGGCATACGACCGACGAGGTCATCGCCGAACAACAAAGTCCCGACAGGGTTAGACGCTTTGCACAAAATGTGCATGCGTACTTGGCGTTTATGTTCGGTTTGATAAGTTCTTTACGCAGACAGTTAAGTTCAAAGTTGGCTGCACTGAGGAGACCCACAGCATCGTGCTGAGTTTCAGTAATATTAGATGCGGAGAGAGTGCTGAGAAAGGCAGTCATGCCCCTAGTAAGACATTTCTGAACTCGTTGCAACTTCAAGTCTCTGTTCCTAGTGTGGTGCGAAAAATTATCCCATAGGCAAATTCACCTTGGGCGAGTCCAAGATCAAACAATTGCTGGGAGGGGGATACTTATCTTGCGCTTCATCAATACGTTTTTCTTCAAGCTGTGTACCCATTAGATAGACAGCAGACTGGGCGATCTGGCTGTCCAGAGGCTCCCCCACCCCTGTGGGAACAGCAAATTTAGCGGCGAGTGCTGGAATTTGCGGTGTCGGTTGTGTTGAGCATGAATCTTCCTCCCCAGGAACACAAGTGAGAGGGTCGACGCTCTGACAATCTGCTTCTGAATCCGAAATCTCATGCCCGCGGTCACGGACAGTGAGATTATCAAGCTGGTAGTCGCATTCATACTCGTAGTCTTCCTCAACGGGAAAAGAAGCGGTCCCTCCGGAGTCCGGAGGTAAGGAGAGTGATTCTACCACTTTTGAAAGTAAACTTTCCAGTTTGTCAAGTCTAGAATTCACCTCATTATCGGGCGGAGGGCGGGAGAGAGTACACGGTTTGCCTCCAGTCGAACTTCCATTATGTCCCGTAATTGCTGGGACTAAGGGCGACATGCCCGTTCGTGATTTGTTACCGCTTAGAGTAGTTGAAGTTGAAGACGGCTTGGTGCCCGTGCGAGGCTTATTCACACTCCCGCTGACATTTTCAGTGCCCGAGTCGGACACGGACAGGGTCTCCGAAAACAGGGAGGCCGATATTTTGCCCTGCGAGCTCGTAGTCATGGTAGTATTCAACTGCCGTTGCGATTTTCCCCGAGTCGGGGCCTTGCCTGCTGACCGAGTCGGCTCAGCGGCAAAGGTGGCAGTTTTGCTGGTAGAGGTGGTAGTCTGCTGATGCGACTTGTTCGCGCCGTTGACTGTCGCTCCCTTGTCCGAGTCGGACATTTTGGAGCTCAAATTTTCGATGACTAAAACCAAATTCCACGATATGGAAACGCTCGGCGAGTCGCCAGAACTAAGATTTCACTTCGGAATCGGAAAATAAACAGTCATCAACCAAAAGCTGCTAAAAACCACAAACTAATTTTTCGAGTAGAAAAAAATGTAAATTCACTCGTCGTAGATTGGTCAATAAATGACGTCATAATTACGTCATAATCTGGTCATATAAAAATGCGCAATAAACTTGTCGTTGAAAGTGGCCAAAATGACGTCATAAAGACGTCGTATATACGACGTATGACCAGTATTACTAGTTTAAGACGTAATTACGACGTCATTACGACCATGTCTGCTATCAGGGTGGAGACCATTTCTAAACCTTCAAAGGAATCTTCGAAATTGGACTGCAGGACTTTTTGAATTAAATTTTTAATTGTAAAGTAATGTTTTAAAACCCTGATTATATGCCATGTATACCACGAACAATTACCCGTTGTCGGGTAATAAAAGTAACCGAAATAATAAAACAGGCATACGTTTCTTTTTTGTACTTAATTGAAGAGATAAAATGATTATTTTTTTTTATAATCTGACGGATGCGATTTAGGCACCCTTGAACTTTTTTACATGTTCATCCACTCCGCCTTTTGGTCACGTAAAAGTGTATGACGAATCGTCCTGAGATATTAATATGTCATGTCTGGTTTCTTATCAAAGCTTTTGTTACATCAAATGTTAATGCAAGTGCTACATACTAAGCGAATGAAATATTCCTAATGGGCACTTCTCTGGTTATTTACGGTCGAATAGTCAAATAAGGAGGAAATTATTTACCACATTTTGTTCTATTTCATTCCCCATAGACATTGTTGTAAGTGACTTCAACGTGTCTGCAAACTGCGGGATTTGCGGATCTAATTATAACAATATTACCGCTACCTTTAACATAAGTCTGGATATCGAACATCATGGTTGCAAGCAAGATTGCAATTTCTCTACAACATTTGAGAAGATTGAGGTCAATGCAACACTATCAAATGAAACACGTGTTCTGGCTCTCACCGAGGACCAAACAGCTACCGTCATACGACCTGGCACCCGGGTCTTGCTTACTGGATTTTCAGAAAAATGGATGGTTGCGAACAACTCGGGACGGTGTGAAACTGACTACGTGTTATGGATTACCATGACCATTCCTGATACTAACTGCTCACGATGTAATTTACAGGGAATAACCAATGCATCTCAGAATCTCATTTGCAGAGGTGAAGTACACGTTACATATTTGAAGCGTAATTTACTATAAACAAAAACCTAACTTGTAAAAGTGTGTAACTAAAAAGTGTCATTATATGAAGGACGCTTTACACTATTTTATATCACCCCTTCGACATACCTTTATAAAAAAATATATAAAAGTCTACTGCAGGCACGAACCTTCAAAAGGTCTATTCCTTGACTGAAAGTTCCAGATCACACTTTGGAGGAGTTTTAAATAAATTTTCCCTCTTACAGTTATATTACGGAAAGAAGATCTATTTGATATGATAACACGTTTTTTCTTCCCTGAAATGAATGGTTAAAAGTATTATCACTTTTTCAGAATCTGGGGTTTGCGACATTGACCCCTAGAGCACTTTAACGTTTAAAGCCTCGCCATGTCTTGGCCAAAAGTGTATGACTAAAGTACGCTGTGATATAAACAAGTGGTATCTGGTATCTTATCAAACTCTAGTTACATCGAATGCAAATATAATCATCTCAAAGCTACAATGTATACTAAAATTCCTCAATGGTCATTGTAGACGGTCATATCAGGTAAAATAATCAATTAAGTCTGAAATTATCATCACTCTTGTTTTACTTTCGTTTCTCTTTTAGATATCGATGTAAGTGCATTCAACGTGTGTGCAAAGTGGTATTGCAGCCATGGATTTACTAATACAAGTATACGCATCGACTTTAACATAACCCTTGATATTGACGAAAATGGTTCCAAGCAAAATTGCAATTTCTGTACAACATTTGAGAAGATTGAGATAATTGCCATACTATCTAATGAAGAACGTGTTCTGGATCTCGCCGAGGAACAAAGAGCTACACTCATATGTCCTGGCACCCAGGTCATGCTAACTGGGTTTTCAGAAAACTGGGTGGTTTTGTGCGACCCTTGTTATAACCAGTTCTCGGTAAAGATAACTAATCGTGATATTGGCTGTCCACGATTTAATTTACTGGGAATAACCGAGACATCTCAAGATGTCAATTGTAGAGGTGAGATACACATTACATATTTAATTTGTAGTTTTGTAGCAAAATACCTAATTGGGAAAGGGTATGGCAATGCATACACGTACGCAGGGGGGTATTTAGAATGTTCAAACAGCCAAAATGGGGGTGTTAACACCCCTTTCCCCCTTTTTGGCTTGTAACGTGGCAGATAAAAAACAATGGCGGGCAAAAAAAAATGGACTAGGTCGTCATCCCCCCCCTCCCCGTTTGTCTGATGATGTTTGGCTTGTTTGGCAAAATTTTCCCGACAGACCTAGGATTGCGGATTAACACCCTCCCCCCCCCCCCCGGCCCCTGTGTTCGCCAGTGCTAACAACTTTATCCGTTTTTATATTTTTATCTGACCTTCTTGATATGTCTTTACTCGTAAAAAAAAAAACGAAAACCCCTTTTTGATGTCATCATCCTAGTGCATGAAATAATTCTATTGGAGACCCTTTCTAAAACTTTAAAGGAATCTTCGAGATTGGAATGCAGGACTTTTTAAATTAAATTGTAGCTTGTAAAATGTTTTTAAGACCCGGAATATATGCAATGTACACCACTATCAGTTACCCTTTTGAGGGTATTAAATGTAACCGAAACAATACAATAGGCATGAGTGTTTTTTATTTTTATTTTTATTGAAGTGAATTTATAAAAGCGTTTTTTTTTTCATAATTTGACGGATGCAATTTTGGCATCATTGAAAATTATTAAATTTTAATCCACTCCACCTTTTGGCCACGTATAAATGTATGACAAAACGTCTTGAGGTACAAACCTGTCAGGTCTGGTTTCTCATTAATGTTAATACAAGTGCCACAACTCGACTTAGCAAATGGTTATTTCAGTTCGAAATTATTCATAACATTTTGTTATATTTTGTCCTCCTTTCAGAAATTGCTGTAAGTGACTTCAACGTGTCTGCAAACTGCATAATTTGCAGTTTTGGATCTAATTATACATATGTAAACATAGCCTTTAACATAAGCCTGGATATTGATCATCATGGTTGCAAGCAAAATTGCAATTTTCTTACATCATTTGAGAAGATTGAGGTCACTGCTATACTATCAAATGAAACACGTGTTCTGGCTCTCACCGAGGACCAAAGAGCTACAGTCATACGGCCTGGCAACCGGGTCATACTTACTGGATTTTCAGAAAAATGGATGGTTCCGAACGACTCAACGCGGTGTGAAACTGACTGCTTGTTATCGATAATCATAACCAACCGTGAAACTCACTCTCCAAGATTTAATTTACGGGGAAAGATTGAGGCATCTCAAAATGTCACTTGCAGAGGTAAGATACACATGTCCTAGTTCATTCTTAGTCTACAATCAAAAAACACCCTAACTCGAAAAAGGGTGTACCAAAAGGGTGTCACTGTTTGTTTGTTTGTTGTTGTTTTTTTGTATTCTCGGACCTCTTTGGTATACTATACTGTGGCGACCGAAAGTATAGTCACGTTCCAAACGCGTTCACAGAAACGCGTTCCTTGAAACGTTGTTCACACGCAACGAAACGCAAATCCAGCGTAGCAATTGCGTGCCTTGCGTTTATTGAAACGAAATTCGTTTCTGGAATCGCGTTTGCACGCATTCGGAACGTGACAATTCTTTCGGTCATCACTGTACTTTTTTTTTGTAATTTACTTATATTGTTTGCTATACAAACCAAATATTATTATTATTTTCTATTATCCGGAGTACTTAAAATAGTTCTTCTGGAGACCCCTTCTAAGCCTCCAAAAGAATACTCCTTGACATTCGAGGCTTAGGCTTTTGGAGATTTGGTAGGCGGGTGACTGAGGTTTTCAGACTGCAGTTTAGAAGGATTTTTGTATTGTGTCTCGTACCGTAATATTTCGAGTAGAAGACCTAAATGAAACTATAACGTTTGTATTCATTTTTTTTTTCTTTCCTGACATAAATGGTTGAGAGTGTTCTTTCCAGAATCTCACAAGTCCGCCTTTGGAATCCATGATCTTAATCTCGATTGCAGACCACGCCATTTTTGCGGTACTTCTAGATTACACTTACTGTACGCAAGACACTTGTCCTAATCTGGAGACCGGATTGCCTTGAGCATTTAAAAATTTTGATCCTCGTCACCTTTCGGACATGTCTGGAAAAAAAACGCCCTGGGGTATCATATCAAAGCTCTTTGATTATCAAGTACCAACGCTTTTACAAATTATCCAGTTTAAATGTATGTCTGTGAAAGGGTATAAATCAAACTAATGCTTACTGTCAATGTCATATTCACTAGACCAAACGGGTTTTAATGGTATTCTGGCTTCCAGCTGTTTAGATTAATCCATGCTAAATGAATAAGGAAACTACTCTCTTCCGTCAAGTAATTTGATTAGAACTAGTGTCTTGAATGTCTTGCGCAAAATGAGCGTATACTCTGGAGGTAGAAAAAGTCGCACTGTCTTGAAACGAGACTATCTAAATGCTATACCACACCTTCTTGGCAAATGCAGCTTGTAACATTAACGTAATGCTTAAAATAGAATTAGACTCATATTCTTATATAACAAAGTATGATTACAAAAGTGTGAACATGATATTATTTTTCACAACAAGCAAAATATTAGATATTTAGAACGACCGACAGGCAGTGAGAGGGGAGCACTGGTAAGACAAGCAAGCAACGTGTGATTTCAGAACAACAGAAAAGCAATCATTGACTAAACCTTTCCCCATCTACCCATGATACCTAATATGTCAATTTTAAAGTCATGTTCAGTAAATCAAGTGATTTTAAAACAACAGTGCACGCCCCAGATAAATGCATGAACATCAATTTTTTGCATGAACATATTAAGGGAGGTATTGAACCACAGCTGTTTACACTGGCTCATAGGCATTTATTGCAAATTAACGTTTTATACGGTAGAAGATGCATATTAAGAGATGCATATTATGAATTCAACAACATGCACCAGCCAACATTTGACAAGACAGTTTCTTTGGTATTTGACATTATAGTTCTTGTAAATGAAACGTATTTACAACTTATTCCGCGTTAGAAAAGAATTGAAACATAACATGAGTATAATGTAAATTATACATCTAATACTCCCTTGCCGACACAATGGATGATTTCCTGCAAAGCAATTGACTAACATAAGACGGAAATATGGAGTAAAAATACACGCTTTCCAATATTGAGTGCGTTTTGTTCTGCTTAAGGAGTTGCAATGCTTTCCTCAATCAACAATTCACCAATGTTGCTGTAAGTAGGTATAAGAACCTGTCATGAAAAACGATTATCCGTTTTGTATTGACATTCATCCTGTCCTGAAATGTTGATCGTCAAATGTAGATGTCGCTTAAACAGTATGCATGCCAAGCTATATCGTTGCGTGGTTACGAATTCAGCGAATGACGGAATAATAAGCAAATAATTACCGTGGGTGAAGGTGATGGGACGATCTATCACTTCCGAGGCGATCTGGATGTAGCTATCTTTCCGAAGCGAAGCTGAGGACAGATAGCGTATACATTCAGATCACCGAGGAAGTGATAGATCGTCTCGTCGCCTGAAAGCAAACGGTTATTATTTGCTTTATATTCCACATCCGAAACATTTAACTATAGAATCAACCAAGATATATATTTCTCTGAAAAAAAATTATTTTGGGCCCAAATATGAAATACGCGCCCGACCACCCCCCCCCCCCCCCCGGGTCGCTCACCACCAGGGATGTTCGATGCGCGCGCGTGCGCGTTAGCGTACATGCATGTTGCGTATTGTGCTCACAAAATACGCGCCGACGCGATGGTGTTAGTACATGTACTTTTGTGTTTCGCTGATCTCTTCAGTACACACAGTCCTAACGCGTCAATTCTCAATATTTGAGTACGCGCGAAATAAAAGTGCGTTACACTCGGACTATCAATTTATTATCTACTACCAAGTGTAACGAACTTTTCTTCTCGAGTGATCTGATGGGGAAAACTAGGTTTTATCATGTGATCAACTCATGGCCAATCCTATAGCAAGATTCTTAGTAAACTGGGTTCCAAAAGAAACTTATCAAACGTTTACAAAGGCACTACACAAATTCCACCCAGTCAAAATGAACAATATTTTTACACAGGCTAGCTTCAATAGTCTTTATTAAGCATATGTCAATAATTAAGAGATTGGTTCAATCCCAGAGAGGCTATAGCCCCTCACATCCATTGGTTTCTGATCACCAAGTCACAAAATGGCAAAAGAAAAGACCAAGTGAAAATTGAGATGGGATTTAAAACAAACATATACTGTCTGTATTCTGTATGTGGCTGTGTAATTGTTAAAATCATTTACAATTTTTGATGTTAATTCGTATGCTTCTTTGTGATGAGACAATCACTTAAACATGCCGTGAAGGACATGTGTAATATTGAAATCATTTGTTTAATCCCATCTCATTTTCATTGGTCTTTCATTTTGCATTTTTCAGAAACAAGACAGAACTGGTGTGAAGGGGCTAGAGTATTGCGCGCTGCTGCTGTGAGTATGAGAGCCAATCTCATAATATTACATTGACATGTGCTTAGTAAAGATTATTGAAGCTAGCCTGTGTCAAAAGATATTCTCATTTTGACTGAGGGATATTTGTGTTAGTGCCCTTGTAAAAAGTTTGATAGTTTCTTTTGGGGAAACCCAGTTTTATGGCAATGTAATATCAAATAACTACATTGTTGTTACTACCAGAGACTTTATCGAAGTTAAGTACTGGATTCACAACACACACACACACACACACACACACACACACACACACACACACACACACACACACACACACACACACACACACACACACACACACACACACACACACACAAGTGCGCGCGTTTGTCCGTTATCAGACTTGAATCACAATAACTTTAGTGCAAGAACATGAATCGGACTTGAACATAAATTTGAACTTTCTTTCTTTCGCCCCCTTTCGGAGTATGAGAAATAACAATATATCACAATATAAAGTGATTCAAAGAACAGCTTCTAAATCAATTTTCCATCAACGAACTGTTGTTCTCTGTTTCCTTGAGCAGATGAAGAGCCACCGGTGATAAGTTGCAACGACATCATGCAGCCCCAAAACTGCAGCCTTAACGTTTCTTCGCGGGTGACGTTTTTGGTAAATGTGACAGATAACGTAGATCTGTCGCCAAACATAACTTGTACACCAACGTCAGATTCCAGATTCGACTGTGGAGAGACAAACGTGACGTGTTCGGCTAAGGATCAGTGCGGAAATATGGCCAATTGTACATTCATTGTAAACATCACAGGTATAACACCCTATCTCACCCTCCCTCTATACTGCAAGTATGTCGATAACACATGTCATATGTCAGCAATAATGATGGTTATGATAATGTTAATGATTTTGTATTTTGTATTTATTTATTCACCGCATTCAAAATCATAAAAAGGTACAAATACTTACAAAGACATACAATGATTAACAGACGAACAACATTGAGAATACATGTATTAATAATGGTAATAATAATAATAAATAATAATAATAATAATAATAATAATAATAATAATAATAATAATAATAATAATAAATTTGATCTAAAAATACATATTTTGGAAGAAAATAATCAAATTTGTTTTTCCCCTGGGAGGAACTTTCCCACAAACATCCTGGCAATTTTATCAATAATAATAATCGCCCCGAATTTCAATTGCAGCCACCGGTAACAATTTGCATTCTTTTACTTTCAATTCAATGTAAAAATGTCACATTTTCTAGTTGGGGAACCCTCCCAGACCACGTCCATTTTCCCTTAGTTAGGGAAAATGTCTTGTAACATATTTGTCGAGTCTCTCACTCTCCTCCTCCATCCCCAACACCCGACAAAACATGAGAGAACTGGGGGTACTAGCTACTAATATTTGATCCCAGAGGCGAAGCCAGCGGGGGCTGGGGGTATACATCCTTTGTTTTAATATTGTGATAACACGGATGTGTTAGAGAAGCGTTTATTCACTGAACATGGTTTTTACAGTGTAGGTATGCTTTTACATATCTCTGTATAAGATGACAATGAAAAAGGGGAGTACCAATCTAGAAACAATATTTATCGTAGTCAATTTGGAATCCTCATTATCGTAATCATTGTTGCTGCCTTTACTTTTAACGTGCTATGTTGTCTAAAAGCCAAGTAATTGCAAAAATTGTATACAAATGGCGACCATTAACATGGTGGCGAAAACCAAGCTATGTACTATTGAAGTAGTCAATTTGGAATCCTCGGTATTATAAACATGGGTATTGCCATCATTTTAATTTCATATTGCCTCAAATCCATGATATAAAATAAATTGCAAAAGGCCGCCATTTTGACATTCAACATGGTGGTCATCTTGAAGTTTAACATAGTGGCAAACTCAAGGTAGGTACAACCTTTAGTACTTAATTTGAAATTATCAGTATCATGAACATGGGTATTGTCATCTCTTTAAACCTCCTATATTTCTTTAATCCATAGCGCACATTGTATGAATTGGGCTGCCATTTTGAAATTCAACATAGCAGCCATCTTTGGGCTTAATGTAATGGGAAACGCAAGCTAGGTACTACTATTATTAGTTAATTTGGAATCGTCACTATCATGAACATGGGTATTATCATCAGTTTTAATCTCTATGTTGCCTAACCTTCAATTTATAATAAAACTTGTATTACAATGACGGTCATTTTGTTTGGGGGATTTTAGAGGGTTAAGATGACAAAAATGGGTCTGTTGACGGGCATTTTCGAATTCAGCACCCTCGAAATATCCTAAGAGAGTATTAACCAAACAAAAGATGCCTACAGGATTATATAATTCTCACATGTTAACCTTCTATATTGCCTCAACACTTTTGTTGAGCAGAAGTTTCTTATATCAATTAAAGTCCTATGTTATAACATTTGCATTTAACTCATTCCTACTTGAAATAGGCTATACAACGACTAAGACAACAATTACGCACGCATCAAGAACAATCACAGTACCAACTACAACATCATCACCACCACCTATTGATGTCGTCACTATCATCATTATCATCGTCGTTATAATTATAGTTGTCATCTGTTGCGGTTGTACCTGTGTGATCATAATCATTAAGAGAAGGGTAAGATGTTTCTTTATAATCTCAGTTTTGAAATCTATAAAATTAATGGTCATCATCTTTAAGACGACGTTGGAGACACCTTTTCATGAACAAAGAGTTATTTAAAATCCATAAAACAGTGATATTAAACTTTAAATCTTAAACCCAAAACCCTTAAAGGACCCGTCAAATATTAACGTTTAGAGCCAAAGTGTGCCCAGGCTAGCTCAGGCAAGCTCAAATTCCAGACCAAAATTGTGTAAAAACTAATGACCAACGAATGAGAAACGAATGGTGATCACATAATCCACACAAGTACGAGTGACAGCGCATGTACAGCGTGGAATGATGACAGCCATTCAAAGAGGCTGTGACGTCAAAAACGAAAAAAAAACGATCACAGTACACATATACTCAATTTATACACAGCAAACATATCAGCACTTGCCGCACGCTCAAAATTTTTAACATGTCCAAAATGAAAATTAAAAACAAGTCTGGCGGCGGTGGTTTTCGCCAAACCATGACGACCCTTGGACGAACAGCGAACTAACACAACGTCCGTCTAACGTGTTACCAACGACTGACAACGTGCGCGAACGTGCACCCAAATTTTCGAACACGTTAGACACACGTTGCCTCTACACACTGATAATTGTGATAGGGCCTTTATCGTTTGACGGTGTGCGTTGAGCATTCGATATGGCATGGGATGAGATGGGCGTGTTTTGATGAAGGTTGGACGATTAAGAAGCGAACAACTAAACTGTAGAACGTTCCAACAGCGAATACCCAACGAATACATAGCGTACTGCTAAGCTCAAAATTTTGAACATGTCCAAAATAAAAAAAACGGCACTAGTGTGTTCAACTACCCTTGGGTTAACAGCTAAAGAATACAACGCATGTCAAACGTATAAACCACTGACAACGTACCGAAATTTTCGAACACGTTAGACACACGTGACTCTACACGCTAATAGGTGACAGGGCCTTGAGACTTGTTTTTACGAACGCTTGTGCAACAGAATACTAGAGTTAACTGAGTTAAAGTTGTTTTGGAATTGCCAAAATAAAACTTTGTTAACACATTCCTTCCTAGAAGTCCTGACTATCCTGAATGAAATGTTTTTGTTTCCTTTCTTTGCTTATTTGCTAACGTTTTCCTCCTTTCCTGTTCATTCTTTCGTATAGGAAAAGAAGAGAGCACAGCTTATGAATCCAGCAGAGCATAATGACGGTTTCGAGAGAGACGATTTTACTGATTTAACTGATAAAGAGACAAAGTTGTAGAATGAATATAACCTTGCTCACCATTTAGAATCCTGTAAAACGCCAAAAACGTGTAACGAAGATAGTGGAATTCAATTCAATTCAATCAAAATGACACCAGCTTTATTTACAACGGGGAAAAACTGCCGAATGTATCTTTAAGTATAGATTACTATAGCTTAGAAGTTTGGGGAAATCAATACTACCCGAATAGTTTATGTCTTAATCATATTGCATTTGTAACACACGTCAGAGGAAATTTAATGGAGTGAATGGACTTTGACAATAATTTTCAATGTCCAGTTACACCATTCCTTACATCGACCAAAACGATATAATGTCTTTGTTTACGCCAATAACACATTCTCTCAAGAGTAATATACACAGTGTTTATAAAAAAAAAAAGGAACCCAACTTCCAACTGCAATATTTTATTTAATCACCATAATTATGTTTATTGCGATATGTCATCATATACATAATTTATTACTCCTTTTTGATACCATATTTGTAATAAATAAGCCTTGAGTTATCGAATTCCAAACATTTTAAATGAGCAATGTCAAAATTGCTTTCCGCACTAGATTTAGATCTATTTAGCAACATTGTCACGGGTGATTAATCACTGAGACGTTCTCTTTTGTTCCTTTGTCTTGTCATCCTATTGTTCCAATCGTTCGTAAGCTGTAAAAAAAAATGAATATGGAGATAAATCAGTTGCTTACCTGACCATGCCACTGACAATCGAACAGCGCGTTTTCCTATTCACTGAGAGGCATCGCACGCGGAGTCTGCAGAATGTTGCTGAACCTTTTTAAACACGCTTTCCCGGATCGTGATGTGCCCTCAAAATCCACGATTTGGAGAAATGTGAGGAAGTATGAAATGGAAGGGAAGAGTCATAACCTTAACAAGGGTCATTCTGTTCGGAGAAGGTCAGTTCGGACACACATCGATGCAGTCCAAGAAACGCTTCACGCCAACCCCCATGTTTCATAACGGAGGAACGGTCTAGGAATGTGTCCAAGTAAGTTTCGGATGATCGTGAGACAAGACCTCAACTGGTATCCATACAAGATGCTGACACACCAAGGAAACTTCGCTATTGTGAATGGCTTCTTGATCTGTTGATCACTATGGGCGGTTTGTCGAAAACATCGTCGGTGACGAGGCCTCATTCTTCATGAACGGGAAGGTGAACAACAATAACGTGAGGGAATACGCTCCGTAAAATAACCCACCGCCATTTCATTTCGACAAGGACGCAAGTCGCCAGAAGGTCTCACTTTGGGGTGGTATGAGCGGTGATGAAACATTATTAGGGCCAAACTTCTTCGAAAGAAATCTGAATGGAGCAGGATACCTCGCAATGATCAACAACAACATCGTCTCTGAGATGGAGCAACGTTTTGGACGACAAGCTGACGGCAGTTTCAGGAGGATCTGGTGGGTCCAAGATGGGGCACCTCCTCATCGCACTGCAGCTGTGACGGAAAGACTGCAAGAGTTATTCCATGAAAGGGTTGTGGCCATCAACCACGCAGTCGAATTGCCTCCACGAGTCACCTGACCTCACACCTTGTGATTTCTTCCTCTGGGGTCATCTGAGAACCAAGGTCTACAGCACTCCACCGGAAGATACAAAAGACATCTGTAATCACTCATTAGAGAGTTAGATGCCTTATGCCAGCAGGGGAACGTGGTCAGACGGGTCATGGGAGCCATGGTGGCCTGTGTGGACAGATATGGGGGTCATGTGGAAGGACATTTGGGATGATTATGGACACTCAACTCTTTTAAAAGATGAAGAAATTCAAATATGAATAAAGAAACATCATGAAATATCACTCGATGATATTTACTGCTTCATTCTTTGCATTGCATTTAACAATTACTTTCTACTCTCGTGCGCAAAGTTCTTTGTACATTACCCTTTCAAAATAAGTTCAAATCAATCATGCATGACGTTATCACAACATATCTGGTATGAATGAAAGTGTATAAAATACCCGTTAATATGGCATACTTTAATAAATATAATTATGTTTATTAAACAATATGCTGTTGGTGGAAGTTGGGTTCCGTTTTTTTATAAACACTATGTATGTATACATATGTGTATGTAAGTATATTATACAGTGCGTATCAACCAAATGAATATTTAACTATAGAATAGTATATCTTAGAAGTTTGGGGAAATCATTACTACCCAATTGGGGTTTTCTTAAATCGCATTGCTTTTGTTTAAAAAAAGGGGGAGGAGAAGAGGGAAATGGATGCAGCGAATGGACTTTAGGTGCGTTTACACGTGAAGATAACACCGAGATGAGAATAACCCGGAGGAGATAAATATTTCTCCAATATTCCACCGTCGTCTATACGTGAGCTCGGGATCAACTCCGAGGTCATTGTTATTATAATGAACCTTTAGAATTCCTCACGCTTACACACAAGCTCCGATCAATAGGCCTTTTCATACTTTATTCAAATAAGTGGATGTTTTCTCTTCCTTAGCCTAGTGACTATTTCTGTCACCTGATCTTATGAATACATTTTAAATACTAATAAGGGGTCAAATTGCATACATTAGTGTTGCTATGCCCAGCAAGCCTCTGGCAATCCTTCGGCACACTATCAGATTGTCGAGAGCAACCAAGGTATGCTATGCATGAAATTTGCATGCATTATGAAACTGGTCTCCTCTGTCAGTGTCAGCTCGCAAGGGGGGAGGGGATCACATGTGCAATCACCTTGAGGTTTCAGGGAAGTGTATATTTCCAATCAGCAGTATTCTTCTTATTATTATTATTATTATTATTGTCTTATATAATTCTGATGAAAATTATCATTATTACTAATGGTGTGATCATAATCATTGTCACTGTCATGATGATGATGATGATTATTATCATCATCATCATCATCATCATTATCATCAACATCATCACGTAACCATCCTCCTCCTCCTCCTACTCGTCATCATCATTTTATTTCCTGTGTATATGGTTTCTGATCGCTAAGCAAAGATATTCTGCCCCTAATGGAAAACTTTTGAAAATATTTATTAATACATGTAATAAATTAGATCAGCCAATCGTTTATTACGTGATTTATTGATTGATTGATTGATTGATTGATTGATTGATTGATTGATTGATTGATTTACTCATTCATTCATTCATTCATACATGCATTTATTTATTTATTTATTTATTTATTTATTTATTTATTTATTTATTATTTATTCTATTTATATTTATTTATTGATTATGTATTTAACATTTATTTAATTTAAGAGATACCTGTTCAGATAAAGATGCTTCTGACAACGATTGGTTTAGCTTGCCAGACATAAGCACAAATGAATGTGTGCAAGTTATATGGCAAGTGTTAAAATGTATTCGT
>JZLH01S0057766.1:57773-67791 GCA_001188425.1 Eucidaris tribuloides | reverse complement strand
TAAACTGGGAGAAATGAATACGAACGGTTGCACCTCCCCCCCCTCCCGTGGCGTCGTGTACCCCTGCATGTTAGTATCTGTGCGTTATGTGTGTGTTCTTATTTTACTTACAGGCCAGGCCCTTCAATTCAGCAAACGCTCCTGTTGTACTGTAGGAAAAGGCCATTTATTGTGATTTTCCCTAGTCCCGTCAGTGGTATGATGACTATTTTAATATTACTAAACCCATAAATTGGGTTCGCTCTCCTAATACCATGTGCGCGTTTTTGAGAAAATTAATTAATTACGACGGTTATTTATAATGTCATGACCAATTACGTTTTAGCAGTGTACAAACTACCGGGGACTTTCACCGTGAGCTAAAATAAATTTCGTGGCTGGAATGTCACTCCATCATATCCTCGTTCGCAAACTTGGGAGTGTTTGACAACTTATGCAGTCTCAATGCTTTTGCGAAACCGCAGATGTTTGAAAACTGAATAGAATAGAAACATGTTGAGCGCAACCATTCTATAAATAATTGAGAACTGCGTGGATGGCTTTTGTTATGTTCATTCAAAAGAATACATTCTCCAGTGCATTCCAATGTGCATTCTTGTAGAGCCACAGGTGTTCATAAAATAATGACATAGCTGTATAGAACAATCTAGCGAGTAATATTAGTGTCTGTCAAATCGCTATTGACGGTGATTCCTTCTTCTACGAATGGGACTGAGGAATTTGCCCCAGTAATTAGTCGAGTCTGTCATCAACGCGCATGGAGAACAGAGGCTTTATCTCATCAGCAACTTAATCTTAATCAATTGCTATTAATGTTTTTTTTTCAATACCATTCTGGAGACTACGGAACTTTTTTCTTGAGCGCTATTTGGTCAATGCCTACAGTCCATGTGGTTTGTTTTGAAGGGTCCTGTAATTCCAAATTATCAGTAGTAGTATTGCTATTATATTTGTGAGTCATATAAAGGCATTAAAATAAAATGTTTTAAATCCAAGTCTTTCATGATTAGTACGGGAGCAGATTCTGAAAAACGGCCTGGAAAGTGACTTTCGTGCAACCCACACTACATCTCAATTCTGACCCAATAGGATGGTAGAATAGACCTTATAGAACAATCCTAGATACCTTGTATAGTCAAATTGTGGTATCATTTAAAAGATATAGGCCTTTGAACTTAAAGGTACACTTCACCAGAAATATCGACAATAAAGAATAAATCTGAAAATAATGTGTTAAATCTCGACGTTTTCCTGATGAAATCTCCCGAAAATGATATCAAACATTAGAATCAACCTCTACTTCCAGTTGCACGATATATTTATACATGACCCCCTTGCTGACCTCACATTAAAGGTGGAAAGTGTATACGCCACATTACACAGGATGGCCAAGGGAGAATGTAACAATTTCTTCAACATCATCGACACAATGGTCTTAATGTGTAAATCATCAGTTAGAACATTTTTTCCAACAAAATGATACCCTGTTCATTGATTTTGAGTAAGGCGTTTGGATCCTAGGACCATTTTTCTGAGCCAATGTTGATTCCCTAAAATGCGACTCCTTGAAATGAGTGGTAATCGGAACGCCGAGATATTCTCTCCATGCAGCGTGCCATGTTGAGCAGACAAAAGACATAATGCCCTCCTTTTGTCATTGAGATTTATTCTATCTATTCTTATTCTATCGCACGCCTGCCTGACGCAAGAATATCTCGGTGTACCTCGCGAGGATGGCTGTTGTTGAAAAAGGTGGGCGAATTTGATAAGCGACGTTGCCTCACAAAAGTGACCTAGGATCCAAACGACATAGTTAAAAACAGTAATTAGGATATCATTTTGTTGGAAAAAGAATTTTCTAACCATTAAAGCAAAAAACAATGACGTTTGTCAATGATGTTGAAGAAATTAACGATCGCAGGTGTTGCATTCTTTCTGGGCCTGTATAATCTGAATAAAGTGATTCTGTTTTTCTTTATTTCAAATTTTCTTTCCAGTAAGAGCAAAAATGATTATATTTCTATTGCGTTTGTTAAGAAAATTTCATAATTAGTGTTTAATGTCTTTTATAAGTAATTGCAGATATTCTGGAAATCGCATAATAATTTTCTTCACCTTATTTCAAAAGGTTAAAGCTACACTGTACATTTCATATGGAAAATTGTTAAGAATGCGTATCGAAATTACAGTGTAAGACGAAATATTTTTTACCGAGTTTATCCAAGATTTGATAGGGATATCATTATTTTCTTGGGAAAAAAAATGTTCTAACCATTAAAAAAAACAATGACAATTTGCCGATGATGTTGAAGAAATTAACGATTATTGGCCTGTGTTCTCTCTGGGTCTGTATAATCTTGGTAAAGCGATTTTGTTTTTAGTTCAAATGTTCTTTCCACTTTTCCAGTAGTGCTAGACTGATTGCATTTAAATGGAGATCTATTGAAAAAAGGTTAAGAAATTAACGATAGCAGGTTCGCAGGTATTGCATTCTTCCTGGGCCTGTATAATCTCGGCAAAGTGATTTTGTTCTCTTTAGTTCATTTTTTTTCCAGTAAGTGCTAAAATGATTTTATTTCAATTGCGTTTGTTAAAACAATTTAATAGTTAGTGTTAAATATGTTCTATAAGTAGTTGTATAATATACTGGAAATCACATAATTTTCTTCACCTACTTTCAAAAGGTTGAGGTAACATTGATATCCAATATGAGATGAGGTATTGTTTACCCTAATGCATGTAAGATTTTGAGAAGGGAAGACACACGGCTCTTTGTTGACTGAGATTTCCAGATAATGACATCATTACTCATTGTTTCCTATGAAATTAAAAAAGAACTGATTTAATCCTTGAAATAGCCTACATTAAGTATAGGAAAACGGTGGATGAAGCTTGTTTCCACGCACACCCGAACCATGATTGTACCCTCTAATATCACTTTGAGGTACAAGCCGTAAAAAGACAAGCTACCGTTTATTATTAAACTACAAGTTCGATGACAATATTTAAATATCGTATTTTAACTCGATGATAATATTATTCTACTGACAGGATTGAACTCCTTCTAATTCTTAAATGTTTGTACCCATGATTCTATGAATGGCACATGTAAGTCCTTCCCATACAAATGAGATATGAAAAGTATTTATAATCCTTGCTGATTCTTAACTTCTGTCTTTAAATCATGATAAGTAAAATTATTATTGTACTATGTTAGTCCAGAATTTATCGTAAAACGGTGATGTCTGCCGAGCTTCTCATGATAATCACAGACCATTTTCACGCAGTATTGAAATGAATATAATAATTGTTTCACAAAATATATGTACTGTGGTATCGTGAAAGACATAATTGGTCTGAGGAACGAATATTGTGGTGCATTATTCCAAGGATTCGTTATTCCAAGTACACATATTTATGTAACTGAATGAAATGGAGTTTTTTTTTAAATACAAATTGCGATGCATCTGACCCTTTTTAACAAGAAACCGTCGAAAAAAGAACGATCTTTCGGAATAACGAACCTTCGAAATAACGATCTGTAATAGAACATTGTGGCGACAAATTAGCACTTTGAGTGCTATCGGCGAACCTGTTCGCCCAGGGTTGACTTCACTCAGGTACTATCGGCGAACCTGTTCGCCGAGAAGACAATCGGATCCATATCTTTAAATTTGAATGACAAATGTCACTGAAGTTCCTACCAATGACATTTATCGTAAAATGAATACACAATGAGCCAAATAAATGAGTTAGAATGTATTGTCTTGATAGCATTTGCGATTTTACAGAAAATCGTACAATTTGGAAAGGTTATACACGTTAGTCTGAAACAATCCAGTCCCTGGTTAACACACCTGGATTTTTAGCCCAGCACCCAAAGTGTTAGTATCAATCACGAAACTAAGTATAATTAATAGTTGGAAATTATTGAACATGGGGAAGAACGTAATAAAAGAACTGTTCAAAATATAATTCCCGAGTGATTTATGGAGAAGGTGATGTTGAATAACGTACAAATTGATCAATACTACAATGCCATCTGAAAAGTATACTAGCCATTATTGTAACTTATTCGAGATGTGGTTTAACGTTATTTAGTCAGCCTGTAAGTATCTTGCATGCCAGAAAAAAAATTCCCATTTCAGAATTGTTTCAATGAAACTGTATTGACTACAATTTCCTTTATAATTCAAGATATAAGTTAATCTTCGATAATGACTTAACTACTTCGTGTATTTCGTTACAATAGTTTTATGGCAGTATGTATAGACTTACTATGATGTTTATGTTGACTTTAACGTACGTTTCATATTCTACACGAATCTTATCAACGTCATACTGGCAGAGTTATTTTGGTAATAAAATGCGATAATTGATTAAAATGTAGCACGTGTATGCCAAATTAGACACGAGTGTGCATTTTTTTTTTACAAAGTCAGGGTAGACTTGTTCCATAAAGTAGTGTTCGAGTATTTCCAGAGTGACATAATTTGGGAATCAGATATTTACATCTTTATCTCTTGCACATCTCCTTACTCATAATAACGATCAATTTTCTATCAAAATACACGTCATATTGGATATTCATACCACTACATCAGTACATTATTGGTTCAGTCATATAATTTTCTAAGGAGAATACATTACCAGGGAAAATTTGACCGATTGTTGTTGTTTTTTTCAGTGAAGTTAAATGAAGTGTTAACCAACACGTTTTTTTGACAGTGGTTTCGAAACATGAAGAAAATTATGTTTTCCGACAATTAGCTCATTACCAGTGATTTTAAATCATTCAAGTTGTCCTGTCAAGCTTGATATACGAAATTTGTTTCCGCTATTTTGAGACTATTTCTCATTGTTTAGCAATTTGCTTTTAAATATGACCCAGGGTTGGATTCATGTGTGTTTATGACACTTTAAGTACATATTCCACTTTAACTTCCACAGTCATCGTAACGAGGAACATGTATGCAAACATTCACTCTGTACGAATTGTCTCAAAACTTCCGCGCATGTAACATTGCTTTGCAAGTTTTTATTGAGAGGTGATGCCTTCATGAAGAAGTGTATAACTTTCACATAAGGTAGATTTTAATCACCCAAATTTCAATTTTCCTCACTCAAGTGCATGGTGCAAGATAATGAAATAAAGTAGCAAGTACCCACTCCTCTTTTTTAAAAATATAAAACCATTTCAATCCATTAAGATGAATGATTATAGGAATAATGTATAGACAACGTATGTTCACAGTAAATTCAGTGGAATGTATTGTTTTGTAATCGACTGGAATTGTTATTTGCTCTATAATCATTCAATAACATATTAACATAATCGATATTATTGCATAATAATTCCAGCGGGGTTGTTAAATCTGTATCTTTCCAAGGCCAACGTTTGGAGTATTTCAAATACCGTATTAAATAAGCAAATGAATGCTGAACTGAGAAAATATCCTGTCAAATGTTTATGGTAAATTATTTTCCTTGTGAAATGGTATCATTTTACCGTGAATGTGGTGATCTACTTTCATTCTATTACTTTCAAAATATAATTCTGGTAAAATTTACAGGCACCGGGGTAAATTTAGTACAATCGGTGTGGTAAATTCTACATAACGCTTTCTGAATGTAGATGTAAATATTCCATCATTTTGGAGATACCACATATTAAAAATATTATCCAACGCAATATACAGTGTGTCTAAAAAATAATTGTGCAAGACAAAAGCGCCCTCTGTGGTTATGAGAAAAACATTTTGTGACGTCATGCTTACATCACCATCAAGGGCATAGTCTTAGCTTTCAAATGCTGCTTGTTCTGTTCAGTTTGCCTGTTTTGATTCTGAGATATGTTCAGTTAAGAACGAAAAGGTAAAATCACAAATGTGCCACTTTTACTACAGTCAAGATAGCATCAGGCCCTCTTCTCGTGAAAGTGACGCAATTGTGATTCCGCCGTTTTGTTGTTTACAAGATATCTCAAGATCAAAACGAGCAATTTGAACAAAACAAACAGCATTTGAAAAATAAGACTTTGCTCTTGATGGTAATGTAAACAGCTGTCACAGCAGTATTTTCTAATTGTCAAAGTGGGCGCTTTTTACTGGAACAATTTTTTGAGACGTGCTGCAGGATATCTCAAAAATTGTGCAAGTAAAAAGCGCCATCTTTGGCAATTAGAAAATATTCTTGTGACATGATGCTTTACATCACAGTCAAATGTTAATTCTTAGCTTTCAAGTGTCATTTATTGTATTCAATTTGCTTGTTTTAGTCTCGAGATATGTTGTAAACAACATTAGGGTGGAATCACAATTGTGTCCCTTTTACAAGGGACTGTTTTAAAAGTGGCACAATTGCGATTTTACCCTTTCTTATTTAAATGAACATATCTCAAAAGTTAGACAAGTAAAATGGACAACACCACTAACGGTATTTGAAAGCTAAGACTATGCTCTTGATGTTAATGTAAGCATTATGTCACAAGACTATTTTCTAATTGGCAAAGAGGGCGGTTTTTACTTGCACAATTTTTTTGAGACACACTGTAGTCCCATGTCCGCTAACCACATGCATGTGCCTTGAAGAAACCCTACAAGCAATTCTTATTTCAATAATTTCATTATCAAGCAATATTCAAGCAATTTCATTATCAGTATTTTTTTTGGGGGGGGGGGGGCGGAGGGGAGATGTGTTTGGTACCGTACAATCATCTAATACAACTTCACGCAGGTCAATACGTTGATGTAGGGAAGTTTTGCGGTATTGTTTTCATAGATTTAAAAGGTTAAAATCTAAAATTGTAGAAAGAATGCATAGTCGAGAACCCTTTTTTTTTACCTTTATAAGGCCGTAACATCGTTTGACAGATAATGGTGTGCGATATTGGTGTCATGATTAAAATAACTCCTTTTCAAGCAACAAATGCCTTACAATTTGGTTTAAACAACATCATAGAAAATCCAAGAGTGTCCTCTTATTCCCAAAGACATGTGCCTAAAAACTGAAACAACAGTTTATATGATGGTACATTATAACCGGGTTTGTCCTATCCCCAATACGGTGTCATTAACTAAACTCACATTTAACGAGATTTTTGTCTTGAAGCAATTGAAAAATGATCATTCTAAATACATATCACTTTAATTTGAAAAAGCGCATAGCATATTTAGGGATTTTTGGTGACCCACGAGAAGATTTGTTGTTTCCTTTCCTCTAAAACGTGGCATCTTTACTCGAATCTGGGGCATTGGTTAGGTGAAAAATGTCTTTCAGTTACGTACAACATACAGTGTAACGTTTTATGAAGATGCAGTAAAACTGATTAGTTCCAGTAGGATATACACAGTACACCGTTAAACTACAGAAGACGTAAATAAAGATTCCAAATAACTTTTTTTCAACAGATCTCCATTTAAATACAATCATTTAAAAAAACTGGAAAAGTGAACAGAACAAGCAGCATTTGAAAGCTAACACTATGCCCTTGATGGTGATGTAAGCATGACGTCACAAAATGTTTTTCTCATAGCCACAGAGGGCACTTTTGTCTTGCACAATTATTTTTTAGACACACTGAACTAAAAAAGAACAAAATCGCTTTACCAACATTATACATAACCAGAGAGAACGCAGGCCAATAATCGTTAATCTCTTCAACATCATCGACAAACGTCATTGTTTTTTGCTTTAATGGTTAGAAAATTCTTTTTCCCAACAAAATGATATCCTAATTACTGTTTTTAACTATGTCGTTTGGATCCTAGGTCACTTTTGTGAGGCAACGTCGCTTATCAAATTCGCCCACCTTTTTCAACAACAGCCATCCTCGCGAGGTACACCGAGATATTCTTGCGTCAGGCAGGCGTGCGATAGAATAAGAATAGATAGAATAAATCTCAATGACAAAAGGAGGGCATTATGTCTTTTGTCTGCTCAACATGGCACGCCGTATTGAGAGAATATCTCGGCGTTCCAATTACCACTCAATTTAAAGGAGTCGCATTTTGGGGGATCAACATTGACTCAGAAAAAGGGTCCTAGGATCCAAACGCCTCACTCAAAATCAATGAACAGGGTATCATATTCTTGGAAAAAGATTGTTCTAACTGATGTTTTACTTATCAAGACCATTGTGCCGATGATGTTGAAGAAAGAAACAATGGCAGGTGTTGCATTCCCCTTGGCCATCCTGTGTAATGTGACGTAGACACTTTTCACCTTTAATGTGAGGTCAGCAAGGGGGTCATGTATAAAATATATCATGCAACTGGAAATAGAGGTTGGTTCTAATGTTTGATATCATTTTTCGGGAGATTTCATCATGAAAACATCAAGATATAACACCTTATTTTCAAATTTATTCTTTATTTTCGATATTTCTGGTGAAGTGTACCTTTAAGTTCAAAGGCCTATATCTTTAAGTGATACCACAATTTGACTATACAAGGTACCTAGGGGTGTTCTATAACGTTTATTCTACCATCCTATCGGGTCAGAATTGAGATGTAGTGTGGGTTACACGAAACTTTCATTTTCGGGTCCGTGCTCCCGTACTAGTTGATAAGTTGTAAAGTTTGTTAAATTGATTTCATATTTTGAATTCCGAACTGAAAAACGCTAAATTTGGTTTAATAATACTTGAAAGAATTTGACAGACTTAGAGTTTAAAAAAAAATCAATTTTTGTTTTTCCCCGCGTTGTATTTTTGTAGTTTTCCGACTTGAATTTTTGCTGAAAAAAAATCATAACTAATGTCAAGCTTACTAGGTCCATGGTTTTTTTTTATTCGGGTTTGGGGATATATTTAGAGGTAACGCATGATTTTTTTTTTGGCTTTCTTAGCTTTTTTTTAACTAGTATAGTTTTATTCAATAAATATTTATCAATTTGACTCCAGGGGAATATTTATGTATGATTTTTTCAAATTCCGTGATTTCCGCGGAAAATCCGAAACTCGGAAAACTTCGGTCTTTAGTCTAACATAAAGAACGCGAAGCAGATCTCAAAAGACGTTCGCGCTGGACGTTTGGCTGGGCTCGCTTCGATCCCTCGTAATGCAACGAGAGGGCCTTGTCAACAGGCTGTCTGAAAAAAAAATGAACTGTGGACATTATATGCAGTAATGGCGCCAGGGTAAGATTTAAGGAGGGGCGCTGTCGGGAAAAAAACCCTACCAAATGCCAAATTACAAGCCAACCATCATCCGAAAAGGGAGCGGGTTCAGGGCAGGGAGCCGTCGACGACCAACAAAACAAACAAACAAACAAACAAACATCTTTTTTAGGCTCGCCAAATTTGTTTACCTGCCAAATTACAAGACAAACATTTACCGACAAGTGGGGCAGGGGGTCAACGACGACCAAAACCATTTTTTGTCCATCTAAACAGAAATGAAAAACAATAGGGACGAAAGTGAAAAAAAAACCCGGTGAAATCCTCGTTATTTTCATTTATGTGGAAAAATAGGAGACGGCCACACCCCCTGCCCCTCTCCCGGCTCCTGATTAAATGAACATTCACTTGGGAATCCAAAGTCTTTGCATCTGAAGGATTTGGAACTTCCTGAAGTTGATTAACTTACAAGAAGATTTACACTGAAATTCGAAAAGTGAAACAGAGTCTCCTGTGCACATTCGTACAATTAAATTAAACAATCGTAATAATTATGTTTTTTATTCACTTTTGCACAGGAGACAATGAAAAATAGCTAGTTTGCTTACGTGAGATCTATAACAGAATAACTACTTCCATTTCCCCTAAGAAATAAATTCAGCGTGTGAAGAGTTAATTTGTGACCCGTCACCACGATACCCTGATAAAGGCGCGCACCCCAAAGTTACGGAAAGTACAAAATAATGTAACTAGGATGTGAAATATGAAAGTGAAGTGTCTTCAAAAATCAACATTTATATGTCCTTCACATATTGCAACAGTTTGAATATTTATATTTCATACCCAAAGTATGTTTCTTTCTACTTTTATGTTTTATAATATGTGCGACTTTATCAGGGTA
>JZLH01S0057766.1:46876-57616 GCA_001188425.1 Eucidaris tribuloides | reverse complement strand
TGTTCCCATAAGTAGGAAAAAAGAAACCTTCCTTGACCACCAATATACTGACAAGGTAAATTTGAATAAAATCCGCTGAGTTACAACCAACATATTACATTCATAAAGGTCTGGGTGACTTTTGAAACAGTAAAAGACGGATCAACGAGTTCAGCACTAATACTACCAAAGCGTGTCTTCTTATATTAACATGACACCCATACCCAAAAATTTGAGGACAATCTTTTCAATTATTTTCTTTATCAATTATGTAGCATGTGGAGGGTTCCCAAGCGTGACTTCCAAATTACACTTTTTTGCCTTTGCAAGTCAGAACATTCGGGGACTTTAGATATCCTGATGATTCACCTAAACAGCAACTTTAATCAGAATCCGCATAAAACCGCGCACAATATTGCGGTGTTGCAGCAAACGTCTTGGTCAAAGGCGGTTGTGAAAACACATCGAATTCAAATTATCATCAAGAAAGCGTGAGGGAGTATTATAGCCATGATCTACGGGATGTATGTCAATGATGTCTTTCAAAGAGTTGTCACACATATCTCACCTACAAAATAGTTTCCCAATTGATAAATGAATGCCCTTGATTAAAAATCTTGCACAGTTATTCTGCCACTGAGAAGATATTTATGAATCATAGATTTATCCAAGTCTATGTTATGAATACACAGCAGAGGTGACTTTTATGTCAGGTGCACTTGTAAACCATTAAGGGTCGTTCCGACAGAAGTAGCCCAAGAGTTTGGACTTTGGAGCATGCAACAGTTTTGTCTTTCCGGATTTTATTACTGTTTAAAATATTAAACTGGCTATCATTGCCCCAAATCGGGTATGTGGCTCAATCAAGAAGACAATCCTTAGACTAAAACTTACTGTTTTCACTCTCATCATTAGGCTGAGCAACTTGCGTGGAATCAGAATTTCCTCCAGGTTGTTTAACCTGACTAGTAACCTCATCATTCTCCCGGGTAACGTTGGACCAGTCCGAAACAATAAACTCTAAAAATGAAACCGATATCAATGTGGTAACACATTACCTCCCAAAGAGAAAGACACATAGTGATCTAGAATGTAAAAAATAATAATAAATAAACTTTTTTTGACTGTCGGCATTCATGATGGATGAATAATGAATGTGTAGCTGGCAACTTAAACGTATGTTATACATTTATTATCCTTGAACCAAAACAACGTTTTAGATACAATAATAAAACACCCGATGAGTAATAATTGCCAATTTTTTGTTACAAATAGAAATGTGACCCGTCACCACGATGCCCTGATAAAGTTGCACGCCCAAATGCCAAATATCATTATTATGATATAAATTATGAAAGTGAAGTGTCCTAAAAAATCAAAAGTTTTATGACCTTCTCATGTTGCAAAAGTTTGCATATCTTTATTTTTCACCCAAAGTATTTTTCTTTTCATGTTTATGTTTCATAAGATGTGTGACTTTACCAGGGTATCGTGGTGACAGGTCACAAATATAGAAATATAGAAATTCATAATCCGTGATATACCACCTTACAGCTGGCCAGCAAGGTTCACACTGATTTATGAGATAAGAACATGGACAAACAGCAACTAGGGACCACAGTTAGGTGATCATTGGACCCATGTCAAGCTTGTACGATATTGTGCGTCACCTCCACTCCCTGGGGAGTATTCCTAACCCAGCTGTCTGTTAGGTACTTGGGAGCTAATTCCCCCACAAATGGCTTTATCAGTCCTCTCAAATACCCTTTTACACTCCTGGGTGTCTAAGCCAGGGATTATTATCCATGTCCTACCAACGAGACCCTTGCTTGTCAGTTCTACACTGCCCCCTCCCCCGAAAATTTACATTATATTAAGAGAACTAAATATCTCTATTCCGATGTATTCGTAAATAATTTTCAGTGCACACAAGACCTGACATTTTGGTGAATAATAATAAGTGAATAAATTGCCCAATGTCCACCGAACCAAAGAACAAATTTAGACGAATTTTGAAATGCTTGTTATTATAGCATTTTCACTTGGGGATTTGTGCAGATTGGCTAACGAAGCACGCCTACAAATCGTCGCTGAATTCACAAAGTGGCACAAACCTCCAAAATTGCGTCCAAAGTCAAATGTTATTTTCAGTTTTGTCATTCTCTGGCCATGGTCTTTCATTTCACAAAATTTTAGAACCCAATTCTCTCTAATTAAAGAGATAATTAAAGTGCAAAACAGACACGAGCCTGAAAATGTACAGTAAAAAAAAAAAATCCACGAACCGGCACGAGCGCGCGAGCGCCGTAACGCGCCATTCATTTCTGTAAAAAAAAACTCAACGGCGCGCGCGCGCTTGAGCCGGTTCGTGATTTTTTTTCAGTGCGCGCGCGACAACCCAACGTGACACGAGCGCTTGTGCCGGTTCGTGCGCGCAAAATCGTACTTGCTTTCTACACGAAGTGCCACTTCGTGGATTCTTGCTACGCTGAAGCAACATTTTCTACAAAACGACACCTGTGTTTGAAGCTTTACTGTGTTAAAATTTGAGCTTAGTTTAAGGACAATTCGATATGTTAGGCGAGAATAGATACTTGGCTTTCTATCTGTGATTAAATCATACAGCTTAAGTTCAAAGCAAATGGCAATGAGCAGTTGAAAGACTGATAATATCTTTAATCGTGTTTTTCTCGAAAAGTGATTTCGCGCATCTTCGGTCGCGCGTGCCACTTCGTAAATTCAGCGACGAAATGTGCCAGTCGAGTTACAAAGCCCATGCAGAATTTAATATGAAACCAATGTTCACATTAGTAGCATTTTATGGCTGATGTTAAAACTGATTTTAAAACAAAGAAATTAATCTTGTTGGATATACATGCAAATGCAAGGTCGTGCCAGCTAACAGGTATGAAATCTATTGCAATAAGTTTGATAACGAAGAAATGAATATAATGAACGTAAATAGTGAAGCAGAACATTACTTTGTAAAAGAGACGTTCCACACGTTTATCCTACCTACTAAGTCGTTGCGTTTAATCTTCCGAAACAAGTGTTGAAGACTTTCCCTAATTGCACTGTTGCTCTTTATTTGCTTCAGCTGCCAGTCCCACAACATCCTGAATGTATCGAAACAAGTCCCTGGTACGTGATTTTCCTCGTTGTAATCTGAAATGGTCGTTTGAGACAATCCTGCTGCTTTACCTAACCGCTGGCAGTGGCTAAGAGTGAGGCGGTGTGCAATCTCCATCATTTCGCCCTCTGTTATTTGTCGCTTTTCTTTTGGGGTATCTGTGTAAGTGACACGAATACTTAAATGCCAGTAAACAAAAAAATGCGAGTGACCAGAGAGGGTGTATTTGTACTTTCACTTGTACATAAAACACAAGAAGCATGGAAGGAAACCACAATATGACCAGACACAAAAACTGATTTTGTTCGGTAGAAACCATCAATGAGGCTTGTACGTAATCCAATTCATTCATCGCGTAAAGAATACACTTTTCAAGTTACTTCTGGCTCTAAACACGTTAAAGCCCGAGTATAGTTTTGGTAAACGGAAAAAAATGAAATGTTGTGCAATTATGTTTTTAGATACACCTATATGATCTATGCATGCCTTGAAAATTGCTCGCTATGAAACTGTCGCACTTCTCAGAAATTAAAAAAAAGTAAAAGTCGGGGGGGGGGGAGGGGGGTACTCCCGAGATTTTCCACGGATAATGTATATACCGCCACGTGCTCTCCTATAATAAAAACATCATATTTGTCACTCTAAGCAATTTCCAGTAGGTTTGATGCTGTTTTCTGATGTCTGGGGTGGCAATAGAATATTTCGTGAAAGATGTATGGAAAGTGGAAATTTTGCGTATTGTGTGGTGCATATTTGTACCTTTTGCACTGTAGGAGTTAAATTTAAAATGAAATCATGATTCGTCTCATGTAATGTATTCGCAAGTACACTGTAACCTCACCCTGAAAGACAGTTTTAGAAATAATTCTAAAACCAGCTTCCTCAAGTTTAAGAGACAGCAGAATTTTCTTGTTTGTTGGTGGTGTTTCAGTCCACTTAAGCAACGTTGTTCGGGCTCTTTCAATCAGTGTTCGTCTGTTCCCCAATTGAACGTCATCCCTTACTTTTTCTGTCAATCCCAGAGCTACTTCAAGTCTCGAAAATTTGTTTGGATCATCAATATTCCACGCAATATCTTGTATGACGTCATCTGGTACCTCTGTGTATTCGTCGTGGTATGCTACAAAGAAATGCAAATAACACACAGTTTATAATTTTAATACAGAAATTTAATATTTTGCATCATAATGTACACAGAAAATTTCTGCACCTTTCGCATTTCCCAGCAAACTATATGTATTTTGACTTCAGATTAGCATGTTTACAATGTCTGACAAGCTTCACCTACACTTGGTCAAGCGTCTGTTGGTGCCACTCCTAACTAATAAGAGAAAACATTTTATAGTACTTAAAGGCTGGGAATCTAATTGCACCCCTCCCCTCATCACACAAGCCCTAGCGCTCTAACTGATCAAAGCCTTTTCTTTGAAATCAGGGGATCAGTAGTACCTGGTATTTGACAACTTTTCAAAACACGAATGGCCGTTTAGTGTATGTCGTATGCCATATGCTATAAGTTCGTGTCTATTTTAAACTATTTCTAATTGAAATCGAAGACAAACGGTCACTATAATTCCTCTAAAAGTGAGTTTCTAGCTCCTGTACTTCGCTAAATGTTCTTAGATTAGATTGCATTTTCTTCTGCATACCAGTGTACCTACACAATGTTGTTTATAGGCATACAAAAGAGACGCCCTGCATTTAAATGCATAATAGGAATAAAGAGCCGATAGGATTCAGTCTTCAGACGGATAATGTGTATGACTATTTACCTCGAATTGACTTACGATGATATGAAATGTTGGAAGTAAGACTGCAATGTGGTGCAATATTATCACTATCTCTAACGTGAGAAACGACACACATATTTTATACAGTGTGTCTCAAAAGAAATTGTGCAAGTGAAAACCGCCCTCTGTGGCAATTAGAAAATACTCGTATGACATGATGCTTACATCAACGTCATGAACATAGTCTTAGCTTTTGAATACCGTTATTTTTGTTCAATTTGCTTGTCTTAATCTTTAGATATGATAATTTAAATACGAAAAGGTAAAATTGCAATTGTGCCACTTTTACTACGGTCCCTTATACACTCCTGCTCATAATTATGGAATATTTTGTTGATACTTAAGTTCTTTCTCCTATACCGTCCAAAATGTTCAAGACAAGTGTTTATTTCACAAAAACGCAGTATGTCAAGCAATTTGTGGATTTCATGAGATGACTCAAGTAAAAACTGAAATACGTTTGAGCGCAATGACAATTATATATTTATTTTGTGAAAAATCCACAAAAAATCATGAAAATGTATTAAATTAAAGTAATTAAAAAACAACAACACAGAAATCTGATAAAGTTTGATCTTATGTCATTTATCACTAAATTAACATCAGAATAGTGTCTGGTACAAGTCTAATAATGCGCGTAACCACCACGTGACTCAATAACAACAACAATACCGCCATTTATAAGCACATGTTTTAGTGTCGAGTCGGACGCTATAAAATGCTCAAAATTCCTGAAATACTTAGATTATAATTGCTTCACCTGGGGTGAACAGATATTAATCAGAGACGTAGCGTTCACGGAAAAAATAGCAACTTCTAAAATGTATTCCATAATTATGAGCATGAGTGTAAAAGCGACACACACTCTAAAAACAATCTAGTTAAATGATTGACTATATTTCCCAGTCAAGTGAAATTAACTTGAAAATCAGTTACTTTCCAGTTACATTGGTCCCTTTTACTATATAATCTGTCATTGATGAATAACTAAGTGAAATAGTTACGTGAAACGGGTTTCCCTTGATGCGCTTAGGGAACAAGCGCGATCGCTTATTGGCCCATTCCTCTTTGCCGTGAAGCGTCTTTGACAAAAAATACAAATTGTACAAGTCTTCGCTGCGCTGCATTACGTACATCTACTTGTATGCATATGCACAAGTACATGCACCGGTACTGCGCCGAGTCTGAGCTAGGGAACTAGCTAGCTGTACAACCTGGCCGACATGGACGAATTTGTAACGCAAAAACTCCTGGAATGGGGGGGGGGGGGTGAAGGATTTGGTAGACATTTTCAAGGGTAAGTTAGGACTGCACTAGTTCTATATTTATGAGGATATCTGATTCAAACATACGAAACTCGTATATGAAAGTCGTAGAACGTACTCGTAAAGTAACTTTGTGACCATTGAAGATGCACGCATGAGTGTGAGTGTGAACCGCTGTGCATTGGCACTGACACTGTCACTGGCACTGATTAATTGTAGTTTACTGTCTGTAGGACGGGGGTTGTAGTTGTATTTCCGAACGCTGTATTTATCAAACTTTGCCGAGTTTGCCATTTGATTCTTCTCAACATAGATCTATGCATCAAATTTCACTAACATTATCAAAGTTTGTCATTGGCACATTAAAAATAAGACTTCATATCGTGAGTATGAGTTAACTTGTGCTAATTTGGGTCTATGGAAAATGCGTGTTATAGTGAAATCAAATCGCCCCGCCCCAACGGCTGAGATGATCTTAAGAGGAGGGCCTGCGAGGTCCCCCCCCCCACCGCCGTATGATCTCCCCAAAGGGTTAGGTGATGCAAATGTAAGAAACCTTTGTCAATCAGAAAACAGCTTCTTCAAATAGAATCATTTCAACTATAATTTAGCAGTATTTTATACTGCGGTTAGTATAATAAGTTTGTATTCTATTATAATTCATTTCTCTGATAAAGTTGTGATTATTTTGATGATGTGGCATTGGTGGTGACTGAAATGTATATTTCTTAATTTGTTTTTGTTGTATTTTGAATTTTTATTGACACCATTGTAGATAAAGAACCACCATCATTTGTTCACTGTCCTGGGGATCAGACGGTTACCATGGCTGAAGGAGAAGCCAGTGCAATTGTTACCTGGGCAAACCCTTCGGCCAGGGACAATACTGTGAACTACAACTTATCCTCCAACGCTTCCTCCGGCAACCAGTTTGGGCCTGGACAGACCATCGTACAGTATATAGCGACCGACAACTACAACAACTCAGGCACCTGCACCTTCGTCATCACCATCATTGGTAAGCTGCGGGTTTAAGATTGGAATACATTGATTTGGAACAGTAATGCAGTAGGCAGAAATTTGGAGAGACTGAGTGAAATGTTTGCTCCCATGTATTAAGAAAAGCTTCAAAATTAACTTTAGCAGTCAGTTTTATTCTCGAATTAAGGGAAAGTTTCCTAGTATTGTGTTGATTAGAGGTATTTCGTCTCAATTTTTTTTAACAGTACACAGTTCATGAATGTGCAAAGGCTAATAAAACATACAAAAGATACATAAGAGGCACTTAATTGCTGTACATGTACATAGCCCTCTTCAACTATAATTGCAGTTTCTTCAATAAGAAGAATTTAACCATAACATAGCAGCGATTTCCATTCTGCAGTTAGTATATTTTATTTCATGAAAAATATTGTCAGTTTGTGTTCAATTATAACTTGCTTCTGTAATGGAGCTGTGATCATTTTGATAATGTAGCATTGATGGTGACTGAAATGTTTATTCCTTAAAGCTTTTTCTATCACTGTTCATCCTTACTTTTCACATTCCTTTCTTCCATTCTTCTCCCCTCACTTCTTCCCATTTTCATCCCTCCTTTCATCCAATCCTGCCACCTTCCTTTCTCCTATTTTACTTCATGCCATTGCCTTTCTCCTTTACTCTTATTCCTTCCCTTCCTTTTGCACCCTCTTCCTCCACTCCCATCCTCCTTCACCGCATTCCTACTTCACTCTCTCTCTCATCTACCACTCGCGCAACTTTTTTGTACCAAATTTGTATACCCTGTAAATATTTTTAGATATCTTACACTCTTATCTCATAATTCAAATTTAAAATAACGTAGTTCCACGAAATACAGTATGTGTCATTTCCGTATACAGGGGTTCTATGCAACATAATGCAGGGACAGGTATACACTGTCATACAATCATCTGAAAAAGGCCGTTTTAAAGAAATATAGAAATAATGGTAAAATACAATATGTACATTTTACAATGTACCTTTGCAGAATGCATTATAAAGTCTTCACCTTTTCCATTTCATTTTCAGCTCCTCCCATCCTCCCACTCTTATCCCCTCCCTCCCTTCCCATTCTCTTTCCTTCTATTCTTACATCGCCCATTTTCCTTCCTCCCATTATACTTCATGCCATGTCTTCCTGTCCTCTGATTCCACCCTACCCTCCCTTCACTCCCTCCCCTTGCTATATTTTCATCCTCTATGCTGTCTTTCTCCTTCACCCGTTTCGTCCCCCTTTTGAGCAAGGGTTTTTCCTGTAGCTGTTATTGTTTTTACGCATCAACAAACATTTTGTGAGTGTTATATCCATAGTGTTTTGTTGTTGTTGTTGTTGTTTAATAATTATATGTACTTTGTGCTTTTATTTCAGATCACGAGAATCCTGTTTTGACTGACTGTCCCTTCAATATTGACTTGGTACCTGCCCCTGGTATGAATACAGCTTTAGCTACATGGACTCCTCCTACAGCAACAGACAATTCAGGTGGAGATTTAACACCATCACTTCCTGAAAACAGTTTTACACCAGGCAGCGCCTTTCCAATGGGATCCACTACTATACCCTTTAACTGTTTATCTTGTACACAAATGACTGTATATGCCGTTCAAACTCTGTACATGTATATTTATAAATAGGCAGATTATGATACTGCTATTGTTGGACTTGTTAAAGAAAATAAAAATGAATACAGAAATGTGGTAGACACATTCATTCGGTATTGTAAAGATAACTACCTTAATCTAAACAGCTAAATGTAGGGAAAATGGTCTTTGATTTCAGAAAGAAAATGATTTTTTTTGCCAAAAAAAAACATTGTTTACTGGACCAAAGTATTGGAATGAACTTCCTGATGATATTACATTGTGTTTCACTATATCTTCTTTTAAACGTAATCTAAAGCAACATTTACTCAGTGGCTACACTTCACAATGTGATTAACACGATAATAGTAATTTCTTTGTATTCCTTTTTCGTATATACCACGGAACACTTCGCATTCCGGCGTGGTTGCAGACCTGGCGGCCGGGGTCTGTGCACAGCTGTCACACTCGACAATACATGTACAAAACCCGTCCATTTTACTTTCACTCTTTGATAATTCTCTGTAATAATCAACTCTGTAGTGATGTCAGCTGGTTGGACTCACCGCCTAGTTAGCGCCCTCGCTGGAATCCGATCCCTTTATATCAATGCTCAAAAGTATGACATGTTTATTGCCAGGGAAATTATACTTGAACTTTCTACAATCGGTTATTTTTACCCTGTTATCGTTTTTTTGCCAAGATGTCATAGTTGAGTGTCAATAATATTATTTTTCGTGTGCCTGCCAAATTACAGAAACGAATTGTATATATTCCGTAGCAACATGTAGCATTTTTTAGATTACTTTAATTGTTGGCATTATCAGTGATTATTTTATTTAATTTTGTTTTTAATTTCTTTAGGTCAGTTGTAATCCGTACTCCGTATTCGTCTTCCTATTTTTTACCACAGGGCCTGCGACTTTACAAGCATACTTTACGTAGGCCCCATCATATTTCTCTCGATTATCATGTACATCCTTTAAATTTGACCTTTATAATTTATATGCATTTTTGTCCTTATAGTTTCACGATCTCAAGTGGAAGATCTATTTAGTTGTCTATATAATGTCTTTCTTTGTATATTTTTGTGATTTATGTATATTGTGATTTTTTTAGAAATATGAAAAATAAAAATTGAATTGAATTAAATCGAATTGAATTACAGTGTTCATGATTATAATATTAAACCAAATGTAAAGTGTATATTTGCATGTTAATGTACCTTGAGTGTATACAATAAGCTTGTGTGCAATTGCAATTTTATGATTTTATTGGATATTTGTTTTGCAGTAAAATGAACTATGACGTATGTGACACAAACCACCAAAGGCCTATAGGAGATGCATGAAAGAATGCAAGTGTATGCTGTGAGTCTGTGACTGCATGAATACTAGAATACCAGTGGAAGTAATATGACTATAATTTTCCTCAATGCTGACTGGTGAATAGAGTGAAAAGTGACTAGAAATGAATAGTGAAATTACTGAAATATCAGTGAAAGTTTGATAACTACATATATAGTCAAAACTGACTTTCAAAAGGAGTTAAAATGACTAGAAATCTAGTAAGATTTTTTGACTAGTTCTCTAGTCACTTAAAAATAACTATGAAAATCTAGTCAAAATGACTGATTATCAGTTGCACCCAGCTGACCCTTTAGCCTAGTCAGATTTGACTAGATATCAGTCACATTTGACTATACTTTTTTAAGAGTGGAATTGTGATTCCACCCTTTTGTTGCTACAACATATCTTGAAATTAAAACAAGGAAATTGAACAAAACAAATAGCATTTGAAAGCTAAGACTTTGCCCTTGACGTTGATGTAAGCATCATGTCACCAGAGTATTTCTTAATTGCCGAAGAGGGCATTTTTTACTTGCAGAATTTTTGAGACATGATGCAGCACGTCTCAAAAAATTGTTCAAGCAGAAAGCGCCCTCTTCGACATTTAGAATATATTGACGTGACAC
>JZLH01S0057766.1:14114-38951 GCA_001188425.1 Eucidaris tribuloides | reverse complement strand
GATGGCCTCTCTGATTTTATTGTTATTTGAAAATAACAATAAAAATCTGCCACAAAAAAGAACTTAGGTATAATTATCGTTTCTGTCGTTTCCTTAATTTTGAATATGGTCTGAATTTGAACAAATCTAATTTAGCTTATTAAATAATTGAATGAAATGTAACTTAGAAGTTATAAGCACCCCACTAACAGTCCGACTCATGTCTTATTCGGGATAAAAGCCGCGTCCCGATTGGGACTCTAATACGCCAAAACGGGCTGATGAAAAAAATGGAAAGGTCAAATCCCATGAACGTGATTGGTCAGTTGTCCGCGACTCTCGGTTTTTTTCACAAAATCAGGTTCCCGTCTCTTAAAATAATATTAGGGGCTATTTTTACACCAGATTATTTATGCTGGTATATTATTACATCGATCTGTAGTTCAGTTTTTGTTTTTGTAGTCTAGATTTTGAAATACAAATATTTAAACATTATTTCAACGTAGTCTTAGAACGTCGAGCAGTCGCTCGCCTCATTTCCAATCAACGCCAATAGACCATTTTCACAATTCATGCAAATTTTATGCATACCTTTTTTGACAAAGGTTACTCTTGACAACCTAATAGCTTGCCGGAGGCTTGCCAGAGACTTGCCTGACATAGCAACAACTAATGTATGCAGGTTGCATTTCCAGTATTGAAAATGTATTCACAGGAACAGCTGAAAGAAATAACTCGCCACGAGGCTTCGGAAGACAGAACATTCATAAATTTGAATACATTATGAAAGTGGTTTATTTCGCTATGTTGATTTCATCGGTAAGCAGCTGGAAATGAGATTATATTAATTTGACCTGTACAATATGGCGATCGCCAGTGAAATATCGCACGGAACTATGGGAGAATTATTAGCGTCTGCTCATGCGTACAGAAGGCCATCGTCCAGTTTTGGTCGATGCAGACAAGCCGATCGGGACGTGGCCATCATCCCGATTAGAACCTTTGCCGGACTGACTAAGAAACAAAATCAACTTAGACTCAGAAGAGATCTAAATCTACTTACTTTATACTGTCCATCAATATGCCAGACAGTGAGGTAGGCACGTCGTAGAGCTGCAATTGGTCTTCTCAGCTCTGTCCATGACTAGACGGTGTCCCACAGCCCAGGTTTGATTTAGGTCCCTCAGATAAAACACACAAAAATGGAAATGCACCATGAAATAAGCCTTCAATTTTGACATTTTTGTCATTTTTCACTTAACGTCACATGCCAGCGATGTGAAAAGCGGCTCGCGAAGTTAGCGATCAACGTTTCATGGTTGACACACCGTGGAATATTGTTCATCGCGGCAATCGTTGCACTCAGCATGCAGGCTAGGCCTGCTTGCAGTTGCACTAACTTTGTGCATCGAGTGCACATTTTTGTGCTGCGCATCGCTGGTTGTTTACATTAGAAGATGAAATTTGCCGTGAAACTGCAAGCCTGTTGTGAAACAGCCAAGTCAAGATAAAAATATTGCAATTGCAATTTTTGGTAACATTAATCACATTTGTGACGAAGCACCTGTCCCACATAAAACTCAAATTGCTAAAGCAGAAAGAGCAATCTAACAAATGTACGTGCACCAGGACGTGCACATACCGGTACGTCGTCTTACAGTGTAGGCTGGGCAGTTGTCGTTGATGCTTCGTTACGGATCTGCCAGGCCCAATACGTTAGACTTAAGTTCACAACACAGATTACATAGTTTATCTAGACCCTCATAGTAACAGTTAGTAAAACTTACCTTTTAAATAATTAACGCTAAGAGTTCCTCTCTCGCTGCATCCGGCAGTGGTTTGCAACTAAAATGTTTTAACACAATACTAGAACGAAGATAAACTCCGCGGCATGATGGCGACAGTGACTTGAGTTTACTTTCAATCACGTATCAGATGCATGATTCACGCGCGCGCGTGTAAGTGCATGACACATTGGCAAAAAGCGGTATCTATAACATACACCGAGCCGTGTTCAGAGCTAAGACATGCTAAAACTTGGCTAAAGGATGTATGTAGCACATACACCCCTTTTGCCTTTAACTAGTCTCAAACTTTCGCGTCAACAATTTGCGGGGAAAGACGTATGTTACAGATACACCTTTTTGCCATAAATTGGACTTTGACTTTCGCGGCGCGCAATAAGACGTATGTTGCTGATACACCCTTTTGCCATATTTCACAAAGCTGGCTGCGCTCAGTCATTTTGTTGGCAGAAGGTGTATGTAGCAGATACATCTTTTTACCGAAAAACATTGACCTCTGCTGCGGCTGGCTTGGGGTGTATCTATAACATACACCCTTTTGCCATGAAATGACAGGATGTTTTTGAAAAAAAGCTGTAGATAGCCCCTGCTATCTTAAAAAGGAGAAGTCCTGCAATTACAAGTCCAAGATAAATGAAAAGAGCGCCCTCTAACCCCCCCCCCAAATGCAAAAACCTGAAAACGTCAAAATTTGCAGATACACCCGTTTGCCATGTGACGGCCGAGCTTTTGAATATTCAACACCGTCTTTTTGTCAAAGTAAATTTCAGAAGTTTCCAACATTGGCAGCAGAATCGCCCTTTTTGCTCTTGTTATCGAGAAGGTACACTATTACGCATTTCTTAATAAATCGAACCCAATCACTATCCAATTTTGGATTTTCTGGCAGTTTTTTTTTTTTCAAATTTGTCTCTTTTACGCATTGAATCGCAGAATATGCTGTGTAAGCGTGTGTGTTGGCGTGGGGGGGTGCTCTGTATAATGTGGGTGTTCCGTGTTCGGTGTTGTAAAGGTAGTATAATTAGGCAATCATACTTGTTCAACAGTAAAACTTGCCCTCACCATGAACATGTGAATATGATGTTGAAGTTCAGATAAAATGTGAGTCTATAAGGATGCAGACAACAATGAAGGGGATGAGATGAGTATCCTAACAATTATTTCAGGGGTTCTATGTACTAACCACATCGCCTCAGCACACACAAACACACCCAAGCACCCACACACACCCGCACACTTTGACAAACTGTAATACAATCGTAAAAAAAATGTTAGTGTGTAAGATGTACACTCTTAGAATGATCTCGTTGTTTATACGACTAGAGTGTCTAGTCAAAATATTTTGACTAGAATCTAGTCAGTTTGACAAGATTGTCTTGTTCTATTATTACATTTCAACACGAACCTAGTTAGTCGTAACGCGTTTCATGTCGTATATCGTATGCAAAAAGCTAGTCAACTAGAAGTCTAGTCGAGGCTGAGTTTGCGCACGCCACTCTTACCGATATCACGTGTTTCATCTTTGGCGGCGATCACAATGGCCGCAGCAGACGAACATAATCGGGCTGGTCACAACGACCAGCCCGGCTATGATTTTTTAGCCAAACTCGAAGAATGGGGCCTTCAAAAGTCCATCGATTCTTTCAAAAGTAAGTATAGAACAATTTGATAACATCGCAAGGACAACTTGAGTCGTAAACATAGTTAAGTTAGTGCCGGAAAGCGTCATCTCGCAATCGCATGTCGATTTCGTGTGTACGTGCATGGGGTGTGTGTGTGTGTGTGTGGCATGGTAAGCTTTACTGACATGAGTGATTTTCATAAATCGCAACTTTCTCGCAATAAACATTAAAATTTCAATATTATAGAGGAAGAGTGAGATTCTGAAACTATTGGACGACAAAATATAAAGTTTTTGCTAACTAATCACATCAATCTTGTTACGGTAGGTTGTGTAGTCTTGGGATAGAATTCATTCACAGAGGAAGGTGTTATTTTGGGTTATCGAATTTTTGCACCATTGACAGCACGTATGCCCGCCGTGTTGCGCGGCATATAGCGTGCGGACATTTTGAGGGTATGCGCACAACGGGGCACAAATTTTGAATTTGCGGCGAAGCCGTAGTCACGTAGTCATAACGTTAGGTATACGAAGGCAGTTATTTCAGCGATAATTAAAAAGAAACCAGTTGATATGTTTATCATGAGAGGTTGTAGGCCTATTACGCGATAAGAACGAGGCCAAGTAGCATGCACTTGCAACACATGCAGGACTAGAGTAACCCGTCCAATTTTCGACCACCCGCCAAAATCCGACCACACGGGAAACAAAATGTTTTTTGCTTTGTAAAAAACTCTGTATATCGTATGCACACACTTGCCACATGTTAACACATTATCAAACTGATCAAACATGTCACAAACATTGCCCGAATTTGCCCTTAAAATGTCACATTTTATGGGCGAATGTTGCGATGTCACCGCAAAGTTTAGAAATGCACCATGCTTAGCACATGTTGATAACCATTAGCCAATTGTACTTGATCCATGTATTTGCGAAACATTAAAAACCTCATGAATGTATTCATGAAGCCCGATCCAATCACGATAGATTAAGTGCAATGACCGTGCACAGTTTGCGAGGTCATACAAATCCATTAATGACTCCGAAGATGTTTTGATACGCGCAATAATGAATGACTCGGCGCACTTGAGCGTCCATATGCACTCCAAATTTGCGCAGATTTACCGCGCGTAACATTGACATGCAACACTTTGCGCTCTTGAACTTTCTTTACACGATTCATGATTTAGGGTGTAAGAAAATGAACAATATATGATTTAAAAAGCAAAAATGTCAATATTTTGCTAAAACTCATGTTTATAAGAATCATATGTGACGGTAATAAATGATAATAATCACCTTGCACCATCTATTAGTTGGTCATTGTGTGAAATTGTCGGGTTTGTTTTGGATCTCGGTATTTAACTCGGATGCTCTGCTACCTTGTTAAATACCTCGACCCAAAACACCACCGCCCAATTTTACACAATGACTTCCAAATAGAAGGTGTGCGGTTATTATCTAATTCAGTGAATGTATGCATGCACAGGTTATATGAAATATAAATCGATAGGAAAAAATGGGTCTTTTGATAGTACAAAATAGACAAAATATGGGCAAAAATCAGCCATGTTGGATTTATGTAAATTAGTAGTTTTTCACATTAGAGATAATAACAGCAAAAATAATTTGTAGTTTTGTCTAGGTCAAACATGATAATGACTGGACTATTTATGATTATTTTGTACTTTAATTTATAGATAGAGCAAGATTTCCGGACACTGTTTCCTGAGACGGTTGACAGGATGTTTGTGAAGTTGCCAGTAATTGCTTCTAAAGTTCTGCTTTTTGTAGAACAAGTGGATTGGAAGAGTGTGCTCAAAATCGACAGTCCAGAAGAAGGTAAAGAAATACTAGTACCAACTTAGTACATTAAATTTGCAGAGCATAGTGCTACACTTCAAACTGGAAGTCACAACCTTCTCAAACAACTAGATATATGCATAATGAGGGCATTTTACCTCATGTTTGGCCAAGTGCAGCAAAAACTTGGGCGATTTGTCAATTTAAAAAATATATGATGGTGTGGTACTGCACACCGTGTTGTAGGGCAATTCCATTCGAGAGAGTCCAAAAACAGCTAATTTCAAAGTTTAGCAAATCAGGGTCAGAGATTTGGCTAGAATCAATTCTTGCAAAGCTTCTCTTGAACAAAGTTGTGAGAATCCTAGTTTTTGTAAAATTGGCCAGTTGAAACTAACGCGCATGCGGGCTGTGAGACATGGAGTTTTTTTTCTTTTAGCCTTACTTTCCCAGTTTGCCTGCTAAAATTGTCGCAAACTTGAGTTAATAATAAACCTGTCTGCCTTTCAACAAATGGACCAATCCTGTGGGCGCATATGTGTTTGCAAGCACTGCGCATAGTATGCGGAGTGCAACTGGACACATTCAATACACTCTCCGTATTTTTTTCTAACGTCGCTTATGATTGGCTACATGGTTTATGAGTGTTTTAATATACGTGTATAACATGTATCCCATGTTCATTCCTCTTGAAAATCATCTTTGACATTTGCAGTATACATGACTGTTTAATGCGTACAATAATAATTGTAGTAATTGTAATTATTTTGTAAATTTCAGAGGAGGAAAGCTTTCATGTGCTTTGCAAATCCTACCACTACTGTTTCCAGCTGGAACAAAAGGGGATGGCAGGAAACAAAAGAAAGAAAAAGCCACTGTAGCAGAAGCACTGGAGTTGTATGTGCAATGTGTACCAGTAAGTATTACTGAAGTTCTAGAATAACCACATAAAATTTCAGAGATCTAGATTATACCCAACCCTGTATCAATGTCTGCCATTAGTTGACATATTTTTCCAATAAATCTGAAGTTTCAAGTAATTGTATTTCTAACAACTTAAGCTCTTATTTTCGATAGGCTGCATGTAATCGCATCTTCTTTTAAGGGGAAGTGCTTAAAAATGTGCATTAACATATTGAAAAGAAAGAAAAGAAACAAATAGTGGGCCAAAATGCAATGAAAAAGAAATCCCGTGTAGCACATAGTCCTTTTTCCAAATTACTTCAGAAAAATAAAAACGCAGAGCGCTTAGGGTTTTAGGAAGCCGAGACAAAATTCTTTTTTCTTTGGCCTTGTCAGAGTTTACAAATCTTGGAAGGACGTCTGTAAGAATCTTTGGATTCTCTCCCTTTTGATGGCATATTTCACATTTCCTTCATGGGAATCAACTTAAATTTTTGCAACTCTGCTGGCGATAATATTTCTGAAAATGAAGTCTCTTTGAAATTCTAGTCCTGTTTGCAGACCACTTACCAACGACAGTTTCTTTTAACAGGCCTAATCTTGCTTATTGTATATGCTTACAATATTTATTTATCACTGTTTCTGTAATTCAGATTGGAACAAACATGCCAGAGTTCCTGAGCAACAATAGCCACATCCAGCCTTTTGTCCTTCTAATGGGAGAAAGAGTGCACCCTGAGCAGCAGTTTATCATTATGGAGAGGAAGGCGCTGAAAGCTAAGTCTGTTGTGCAAGCAGTCGACCTGTGCTTCAAAGCTTTTTACATTTTCAACTTGAACTACCCATGGGAATGCCACAATGCGTGGGACTTTCTTCAAAAGGTCATATATGGACTGGGGGAGGGGAAAGGCCGACTCAAGTCCACACCAAGTGTTCTGACGCTGAAAAACTTCATAGCTGCAAGCTCCAAGGAAGTGTAGAGAGCTTCTCTGCAGTTCCTCCAGCTTGGAGTAGCCCTGCAGGTACTCTGCTATAGCCACGTAATAAAAAAACTACTCTGGGAATACTCTAGGCAGGAGTAACCCTGTGGGTACTCTGCTGTGGGCTACCTCATGTACTCATTGCTGCTGCTGTGTAAGAGCTTAAAGGAACAATAGATATTATATAAGAAAAAATATATTGAACACAAGTTTAGTGGTTTTGTGTAAAAACAGGTTCAAGTAACTGTAAAAATGAATAAAACATTTTTGTTCTGACCACGCATAATTAAAATTTCCTCCAGCACCGAATGCTCATGGGATATTACCAGTACGGTAATGTGATGTCTATATCGGCATGCACATTTACAGTAGTTACTATAATCTGTTCTTACATATAACTAATAACATTGTCTTGAATAAATATTCTTGTAATATTAATTGTAGGCTATAGAGGGTCATATTTTGGACATAGTTATATGGATTATTTCGAGTACAAGCTTAATTGATGAGTTGAACCGTACTGACCCCATTTCGCGAAAAAAAGTTGGAAAACCAGGGTTCCCCCAAAAAGGAACATATTCAAAATGGCAGCCAGTTTTAGTGAAAATTTAATATTTCCCCCCTGGTGGCTTATTTCTTACCTTTATTCTCACTAGTGGAGACTAAATACAGTCGCATCTCGTTAACATTGAAAATTTTGTCACATTATCAGAACTATGTGGTAATCAGGTCGTATTGTAATGAAAAATGTAAGCTTGGGAATAGAAATATTCTGTGTGTTAAGAGGTTACGTGTTAATTAGTTGCTACTGTAGATGTTTATGATGTCAAGGAAACCATTTTTGAAGGTTTCGTGAAATTGTGACTTTTCGCTTTCGCGTAATCGGCCATTTTGTGAGATATTTGACATGAGGGAGATTTTCATTATTTCTCACTGATGATCGCGCATCTGTTGTTGCAATGCTCATGGGATGAAAGGCTACGTTAAGTTTTATCTTCCCTGCAAATTTGAACGCTGTAGCTTACACTGCTCGTAGCGCCCTTTTTCGTGTTTCATTCAACGACCCCATTCAAATGCATGGGGCTAAAAGTTTGTCGATCCCTGTGTATTTCAATAGAGTAGTAAATGAAACACAAAAAAGCGTGCTAGGGGCAACCGTGTAAGCCACAGTGTTCAAATTTGCAAGGAATATTAAACTAGCCATCCCCTTTCATCCCCCCTTACCATCCCCTTGCGCATTGCAACAGCAGATGCGTGATCGTCTGAGAGAAATTTTAAAAAGCGCCCTCATGCTTAATATTTCACAAAATGACCGCTCAAGCCAAAATTTCACGGAACCTTCAAAAATGTTTTCCTTGACATAAACATTTATTTAGTCACCACTAGCGAGAAAAAGGGTAAAAAAATAAGCCGTGAAGTGGGGGGGGGAATATTTGATTTTCAATTAAATTGGCGGCCATTTTTTATTTGTTCCTTTTTTTACCCTTTGTATTTTTTTTTGTGAAAATGGATTCAGTAGGGTTTAACTCATCAATTAAGCTTGTACTTGAAATAATCTGAAACTATGACCCTCTATAGCCCACTTATACTGTATAATATTGCAATCAGTACAGATCTCCTTTAAAGACAGCACATAAAACAGTCCAATGCAGATATGAGTATTCAGGGATGCCACTTTTCCTACTTTTGTAGGAATTCCTACTTTTTGGAAGCCCAGATATACGGTGTTTTATTTATTTTCAGCCTGTTTTTTTAGCCTTTTGCTTGATAGTCACGTGCTTTTTCAGTCTTTTTGCCATCTGTTCAGACTTTTTGGTGGCATGGAAGTTACATCTGATTGAATGATGCTGGCAGATTAGATAATGAGAGGGGAAAAATACTTGTAACTGAAGAGGTTGGAACTTTCTTATTCCAGCATTTGCTGGCTTTGAACTTGTAGAAATCGCCGTGATCACCGCATACTGACGTAGAGAGAGTGAGATTTAAAAAACGAACTTCCGAGAAAAAACGGGTTTTAAAATTTGACTTACTTATTGAGGCGGTGTTGTTTCAACAAAAATTAGTGATTGCATTAAGAACAGTTTGATACATGACTTTAGCTTTAAAAGTAGTTCAAAATGTTATTCAAGTCAACTGTCACTGTCCGTCAGTATGTGAAAATGATATTTTCTGATATGCGATGTTATTTTAGTGACGACGCACATTACGTTGCTTTGTAAAAATCTTTTTTGTTCCAAAGTACGGTATTCGATTTTCACATCCTGACGTACTCACACTGCGTCACCCTAAAACCATCAAAATGCTAGTGAACGCACTCTACGTCACTATGCAGAAATCATCTCGTCAAAAAACGTGATAATGATCACCGCATACTGACGTAGATCTAGAGTACTAGCATATGCACTCTATGTCACTATGCAGTGACCATTATCACATTTTTGGTGGTTTTAGGGTGACGCAGTGTGAATACGTCTGTTTGTAAAAGTCGAATACACGTTTTTTGCACCAATTTTGACTCCACGTCAAAATTAATAATTTAATTTAATTAATTGATTTTCAGTTTTTAGACTTAGTGTGTTTGAAGAGAACGGTATTTGAAACCTATCCAAAATTACCAAATGCAGGTATGGCCAAAATATCACTCTACGTCACTATGCGGTGATTACGATGAAATGTGCCTGTATTATATTTAGGAAATTGTTAAGTGTTTAAAGTTTCTGACATTGAGATTTGAAAATTGTTTCGTATTCAAATTTTCTGACATTGAGAGTAGAAAATTGATACAGTTTTTGACATTGAAATGAAAATGGCCACTGGTGTATTGCTTTAATTAAACTGAATTAAAAAAGGACCAGTTGTTGACCAATGCTGGTGAGAAACCTGAGTGTTGTTAATAAAATTTGATGGTGCATTAACTTTATGTGTTGTTCTTGTGTGCTATTTTTCAAGAAGGTTGTCTTGACTGGAGACTAAATGTAAAAAGATCCATTATAATATATTTTAGATTCCAGGATTTTCATCAGATTTGTATGTGAAACCTTACATTAAAGACAATGTTGATCCAGTTACTTGATATCATTTTATTAGTCAAAAATTATTAAAATGCCATTTTAACTAAGGTATTTAGTCAACTTCTGACTTGTTTCTAGTCAAAATGATTGGTGCATCTTCTTACCTGATAATGACTAGATTTGTTTTCTAGTCAAAATGTTTAGTCACATTTAACATGGGGGCTCTAGTTAAATTTGAGTAGAATTTAGTCACAATTAACTAAATTTTTAGTCACTTGATTTTACTAGATTTTTCTAGTCAAATTGACTAGTAATATATAACATGAGGATCTAGTTAAATTTGACTAGATTCTTGTCACAAATGACTAGTTTTCCTAGTCACTCGCTTTGACTAGATTTTTCTAGTCAAATTGACTAGTAATATATAACATGAGGATCTAGTTAAATTTGACTAGATTCTTGTCACAAATGACTAGTTTTCCTAGTCACTCGCTTCGACGAGATTTTTCTAGTCAAAATAACTAGAATAGCGTAAAGTCATATTTTACTTGAAAATCTAGTCGTTTTTGACTAGATTCTAGTTAAAAATGACTAGATATTTTTAAGTGTGTATGTCCCTAGCCTACTCCCCTCCTTTTCTGCATCATCATCAGGATGAGCCATGCATTACGCAGAAATAATCATTATGGTAGGAGGCCACTAAAAGGCAGAAAAATCACCCATGCCTGTACTTGCAGTAAGAAAACTATCAAACATAATCAATAAGATTTAAACTGTAATATCTCTTTTACTAAGCTTCTCAAACAATTGAACAAGTAATCACAAATAAAACATAAATATCTTTCATAAATATCTCCGATATAGCAGTGTGAGAAATTAGCAAAATAAAAATGAGTCCTCTGCTCATATACAAACTGAATATAACTGGTTTGCTGAGCAAACGCATTATGTGCTGTTTAGCATATGGTATAATGCTGCAGTCAAGGCATTTTTAAAAAATGATTTGTAAAATCTTATTGGATGAAACAAAAAACCTCTGAAAGTTTGAAGTTTCGCTAGTCTTTCGCTAATAAACAGTACCATATCTTTTGCGTATAAACAGTACCATATCCTTTTCTTCTAAACAGTACAATATATTTTGCGTATGAAATTTCAAAATCTTCATTGCCTTTAGCCAAACAAGTAAAGTTTGTCCTGTAGATCACACAGTGTTTCAGTAATGATGACTTGTTTATATTCTGTGAGGAGTTACATACAGTTCAACATTTTCATCATAGGAAGGGATTCGAGCTTCGCGCTCGCATTATTTAATTATGGCTTATGAGATACAATTATCTTGTTTATAAGAATAAAGCTAAGGTGTTATTGTGAGGACTACCCCTTCAAAGAAACAACAACAACCAAATCAGCTTTGAGCGGCCGATCGGGGAAAATGTGGATGAACACCCCCCCCCCCCCCCCCCCCACTTGGCGAAACATTGATGTATAGGCAATTTACGTGTTTCGGAATTACGAACCTTCGGAATAACGAACCTTCGGAATAACGAACTGTAACCCATCATGACGTAGACTTTTTGCAGGCCTCAACAAATTCTGCAGCACCCCAGCACCCCCGCTTCCCAGGGCCATGCAGAACAAACGGCATTTGAAAGCTAAGACTACGCCCTTGATGGTGATGTAAGCATGACGTCACAAAAATGTTTTTCTCATTACCAAAGAGGGCGCTTTTCACTTGCACAATTATTTTTGAGACACACTTTACATGTTGAATAATCAACTTGTCTTGAAGACAACTTGATCAAGTTTCTTTGGAACACATCAAAAAGCTATAAACAAGACCCGTAATTGCGAAATATTTGAAAATATTTCTATACACACCTGCGTAGGTGAAGTTTACCTTTAAGCTTTGTAGCTTCCTGCTGTAGCCCTACTCTCCTCAAGTTTTTATCCAGTGAGTCTCGTTGTGTCTTTTTATTGTGTTGGTGTTTCCAGTTGCAAAGTGCTTCGTAGGTGTACGACTTCGAGAGCTCAGTTTTGTCTGGAATCTTATCACCATGTAAAATGTTGCGAAGCTTCTTAGCGAGTGCCTTATTCTCACATAGATGAACCAAATATCTGAGTTCATCATATGATATTGGGTCTGTAAAAATCAGATTAAGTACTGTAAAAATGAATAGTGTGGACACACGTGCAAAATTTATAACGATAGCTACTTCCCACTTCAAAAACAATTTGGACGAATTGATACCCATCTCTGATAATACCGTCGTAATATACTTAGGAAAAGAGTTAGAAATTGTCGGGGGGGGGGGGTTAATGACAGGTGTGGAGTAATAAAATACATAGGAAATTGCTTTGTCAAGTATTGATGATTTGAAAATGGATGGAACAGTATGCCGTGATTGCGTAAAATACCAGATGTTTGTATTGTTCTTAAAAAAGAAAACGGCAAATTTTGCATGTTTGGAGGGTATTCTTGGCTTTTGGGGGTATGACCTACTGTTTTAATCTGGGCAGAAATCATTAAGAAGCCACCGGAAGAAACCGTGGTTTTGGCTCTCTCCGAATTGCCAGGGTATGACCATGGGCGGTGGGACTTGTAACTGAGTTGGGTTGGAGCCTAAAATGGAGGCTGTATTGTGCCTATGGTAGGCACTAGGCAGTGGTACGGGAAGTAATGCCATAACGGTGAAGTCGACACAAGGACTTCGGGGTAAGAATACCGTAACGCAACCCATTTTCATGTTATGAGCTTGAGTGATTTCCAACAGCAACAGTAAATATCATAATTCTGTATTTTTGATAGGTTTTTCAGTTATAATATTTGTAACAAACTATTTCCTTGTCGTTTTCTGGCAAAATTTTGAATGTTAGATGTGAGAAGTCTACCTTCAAGTTATTATATTGACAAGCTTTAAACTCTGGGGCCAAGACAATGATTTGAATTACAAATACGATTACTTGTCTAAACCGAATATTGAAAAATTGATTTCTGGCCAAAGTTACAAATTTTATAGAAGTGGACTATTTTTAAACATGAAGTAGTAGAGGTGGTTTTGTTGTTTACTGCATCACGCATATAAAGAAAGTCAGGGGAACTACAATTGTACGATATTGCTACTATACTTAGGATAATTCAAAAATTGTAAGGGTTCAGAGTAGTAGAAGGTTTTGGCCCATGTTTCATTAAATATATAGATGGCATCGGGTAATGGGGTCTAGGAGATCCGAAGAACACGTAGTGGGCCAACAGTCTGAGGGTCGGCAGGTGCCGTGACCGAATTCCAATAGAGAAGTGGACGTGCTGTTGCCATCGGTTTGGGAGTGTGACGGGAACCGATGTGAAGTTTATGTTCTGTGCAATCTTTAGCTAAGTTATAAAAGACATTGCATTTACACCGGGTGTTAAGTGAAAAGCATGTGTGATAATTTACGTTCAATACATGTGACATTGAAATCATAAAATACATTGCACTATAATAATATCATGACTATAGGTGAATGCCATGTGTCGTTATTTTGTATACCAGTGTGACAATTCCCTTAGAAGAAAATCGGGTGAGCGATGGCCCGTACAATCATCCCCCGATATTTCAACGTTATAATAAAAGAAATGCCAGTATATCTTCCGAAAAATCGACGAGTCGACGAAAATAGATAGAAAATAAACATTTTCAATGAAGAAATACCTTCCAAAAATGCAAGGTGCGCTCTCCAGAATAATTAATCTAAAGTGGTTTCCTTTGTTTTTGTCCTTTGTTTTTTCTTTTCAAAACAAAATCATTTTTGTTCGAAAACTATTGCACAAGCGAACTTGTGGGAGAACGCATATATTTGGTGAATGTAATGACAAAAATAGAGATTTAAATAACACTTTCCAAATGATATATTTTCGTGAGAGAAGAGGGTTTTCTTGGCAAACGGTGTTTTCCACTTCTAGAGGCCTGAATTTACTATAGCTATAACTGAGAATAGAATTTCATTTCAGGCAAGTATTTGTAACTAGTATTCCTTTTCAGCGGGAATTATCGGGGCAATGACAACATGTTACTCCGACAACTGTAGTAGAAATATAGTTTTCGGCACAACGAATAAGTGCATGTTTTAGGCCCTACTCGTTTTGTTCGCTCATTTTAGCACAATCAGTGTATTAAAGGTAAATGCACTTCATGTCTTCATCAGTTTCTTCACAACAATTTTACTTCAAGACCATATAATTGCAATAGAAATATAGCTTCATCATTCATGAAGGACGCGATTTCTCCTGTGCTCACTCTCTTATTCAAGTAAAAGCAACAATAGAATAGTACATCCTGATATGAATATGATGCGCATTACATTATACACACGTTTTCACATTTCTATGTGAAAGTTTAATGGCAAAAAGTTTGTACTTTGCCTTTATCGCGCTTGTGTGAGAGACTGAAATAAGATAGTAAGGATTACATTTGAATATGTGATATTCTTAAATATACATTTGGCTGTTTGATCATTACACAATGACTGGATATGAAAAATAAACTTTTTTTTTCATTGTTGCTGTTTTATGCATTTAAGTACTAAGTGTTAAAAATAAAGTTGGTTAATTTTGATATGTAATAACACAAAAACTATACACCAGATAATACTGGCAGAAATTTGAGTTATGGCTGAAGAGTGAACATTTTTTTAGAGGTGGTTTTAATACGATATCAATAATCAGTTTTATGTAATTCATGCTTATTTAAAAAGCTAGAGTTCAGATTTTGCTCAATATCCAGTCCCCTGTACAAAATTGAGACTGTACAGAAATTAAATGGTGTGTGTGAGAGTGTGTGCCTTGTCCATACACAATAGCAACATATAATGGCTGTGGATAGTGAATAGTCTAGCAGTCGCTAGGCTACTAATGTATATTAATAAAGTATTTATCTAACCTGGACGTAATGAAATTGGCATACCAAAGTTATCAACGTATGCTATTCCAGCCATTGTCCCTTGCTTGAATGCTATTGTGTGGGGACTCGACACACACTCTCACACACACCATTTGATTTCTGTGCAGTCTCAATTTTGTACAGGGGACTGGATATTGAGCAAAATCTGAACTCTAACATTTTAAATAAGCATGAATTACATAAAACTGATCATTGATATCGTATTAAAACCACCTCCAACAAAAATGTTCACTCTTTAACTATAACTCATACTCATGTATGTCAGTATTATCTAGTGTATAGTTTTTGTGTTGTCACATATCAAAATTAACCAATATTATTTTTAACACCTAGTACATTTAGAAACTTGTCAAAAGTTAATGTTAAAACGTTAACCTCGTAAACCTAGAACTTGTAATTATCATAGTATTTCGTTGATGAATATATTTCATGACCTCGAAAATCGTTTTAGTGTGCTCTAAAATTTGGTTTTCATGCATGAACACCTTCACCTACTTCCTGTCCCCGCCTCTCAATGATTAAATACATGATTAAATAACTTAACCTGTTGGAGACCAAATACGAGTTAGCTCGTGCTGGGGTCTGTTGAAAATACTTGTTATAGTGAAATGAAATTGTCTCCAACAGGTTAATTGATATTCATCAGTGGGTAACTTTGAAAATGATGAAAACATAAACGGACAGCTGCGTATGGAACATTTTCAGTCATATTTCACGCTTCTCTTGTCATACAAAGTAGAAATTGACAAATAACATTTTGGTAATCAAACATAACACGTACCCTTATCCGCAGTCTCATCCTCATGCTGCACAACCCCTGAGTATTTCACATTGGTGTTTGATGAATCGCCTATTACGAGAATATGAAATGAAACTTTATATTAAATCTTAAAGATTATGCTAAATCAAATTTAATACTGGAAAGGAGTAAGCAGATTAAGCAAAATCGACCATATTTTCAACCCTGTACCTTATACCTAACCATTTAGTCTATCCATTTATCAGTCAATCCGATCAAGTAATCAATCAATCAAACAGTGATACTGTCAGGTCTTTATCGTCACCATGTATTGATTTTATACTTACAAAAGTTCTCATATCAACTATGACTCGTCCCAACAATTACGGGCATCTTATAACGCAAAACAATGCAATTTATATTTTCATCTGTTCTTGTGTCAGTTATTCAATTAGTAAATCTTTAACCAATCACGGGTTTCCGTCACTTACCTAACTTATTTATTTATTCATTTATTTATTCACGTATTCTTGAAGTTTATATCATTTTTAAACCTAGAACACACTCACACACACACACACACACACACACACACACACACACACACCGTTTTTGGAAGCAAGATCAGAAGGATCGAAAAGAGCAAACTTTCATCAGTAATGTCAAAGGTTTGACTATCATGTTGTGATATAACTTCAAGCTACATACACAGAGTAAAACTGAATGCCTGCTTTTAGAGAGAGTAAATGGTTTTGAGGTTAAAATATGAACAGTTAAAAGGTGCTTTCCGGAGTAACACGGGGGGGGGGGCAGTTTAATGAATTTCAATAGTTGTGAAGTATCAGAAATTCAATTCAATTTATTTGACAGAGGGATCTTCTTTAAGCACATAGCACTTCAAGTCAACTTCAGATATGCATTTTTTTTTCAGAAACAGAAAATCAAAGATAAAATTTTATTTCAGTTAATACAAAAAACAACAACACATGGAATAAGTCCGGTTCTGATACAAAATTGCAAGTAGTATATGCTTTCCGTTATAGTTGCAATCCACGAAAACTTTATTTCTGCATGTTGCAGATCCAATCTTCGTAAATACAAAATGTAACATCCAACTCCACTACCAAATTGATCTCCCAAGCAATTGTGCTGTCCACTTTTGAAGACTTTAAGTGTTGGGAGGTATTTTTATTTCTCTGTCGTTAAAAAGACACACGATTGTGTGGTTCATCTTCATCATAAATAGTTTCATGATTGACTGATTATGATGACCGAACACGGTGCTATACAGAAACAGTTATAATATTGTACACTAGAAATATACTATTTTGCCAAACATAATTGTATATTTGTATTATTTTCCTTGATTTAGGCCAAAAATCTGATTTTCTGGCCCAAGTGTCTGTTTTGCTGGTTATGTTAATCTCAAGTATTAATTTTGTATCACGTATGATATCATTCACCGACAGGTAACACGGATATGGTAAATATCTGAGGATAGTGAGCAAAAGGATTTTTTAAATCAATTTTCTCAATTTTTGACCAAAATCGCCTGGTTTTGAGGTAAAAGAACCCCGGATGACTTTTTAGTTTTAAAATGGTTGCCAACCGATTTAGAAACTGTGCCCACAAGTTATCAAATATCGACCAATACAAAATATAACGCTACGGCAAACAAATCTCGGGAAATTGGACACCCTTTTTACAGAAAATCACATTTTTTTTCTTAATTTTCAGCCAAATAATGAACTCCCCCGGTCCAAGAAATACCCTTTTATTTACATTGTTTACAAAAATAGCTACCATCCGGACTCTCCAGACAATGTAAGAAATATAGATTCATAACAAAAAGGTACTATCACTAGTTTTCATTATTAATATTATTATTATCGTGATTATTATTATCAGCCATTCCACGCAAGGGTCAACGTCAAACTCAAAAATTGAAGTGAAGCAAGTGATTTTTTGTCAGTTATGATTCAAAAGAGGAATATTGAAATCATCTAAATCTCAAAGATTTTTGAAAATAAAGCATTTGAATTAAAGTTACAGCCTCCTAAACATGAATGAACTTTGTTCTAAAAAAGAAGGGTTTTGGGTATAAATCACAAACTGAGAAAATAAATGAAGCTGATTCATAACATGTTGCTTTTTCTGCATTCATTAGGTAGCATTTCCAGTAAGTTTGATAAAACATTAAGAATGTTTCCAAATGCTTTTTGTATTTTCCCAGTATTTCATCATGAAAACACCCGCGAAATATGTCACGAGAGTCACAAAATAAAGGGATTTTTTAAAGATTACTAAAAACCGAGAAAGGGTTTTAGCTGGAGCTGGTGTTAGACCTGAAAGTAAGGAAGTGGTAAGTGTATCAAGAAAAGTATGAAACATTTTCAGTTGCACTGGATACCTTGAAGAAAAAAAACAATATCAAAAATGTCACACGAATCACGCATGCTGTATGTCGGACAAGTCAGAAACCAGAGTATAGATCAAAAACTGAGAAAATAAGTAAAGGTAATTGCTTTATCTGTTTTCATTAGGTAAGCTTTTCCAGTAAGTTTGATAAAACATTGGTAATTTTTTTTAAAGGCTTGTCATATTTCCCAGAACGCCTATTTCATTATGAAAACACTCATAACATATGTCACGCGAGTCACAGAATGGTAATTTTTGAATAGCCTAAAAACTGGCATTTTTACACTCTGTCAAAAGGTATTCACAATTACATCATATTTATTCATATAAATACTAATTTAAGTCTTTAAACGCTAATGACAGTCACGCGAATCACGCAATTGTGTCACGCGAGTCTCATTTTGTTTGGGCCGTTTCTCACAACAATTGAAATTTGGCACAATGTAACTTATGCAAGAATTGAGCTAGGGTATTCAGTTTCTGGTTCAGCAAAACTAACTTAAATCACACTTGTAGTTTAATAGGAAAATCATTTTGAATGAAGTACTGTCACAATTTGTCTTTTCTGTCCTGTCACGCGAGTCACGTCAAAGAAATTGTAATGTACAAAAGAGTATTATTGAACAATCATTTCAGAACTAGAACATGTATTGTTAATGCCTTGACTAAAAAACATGTTAAATTTGGTTTGAATAAAACCAGTTTGATAATGGTAAGACATTGAATCTTGAAATTATGTTCAAATGCCACGCGAGTCACTATGGAATGGCTGTTATTATTATCATTATGATTATAATTATTATGATTATTATTATTATCATTATGATTATGATGATGATTATGATTATGATTATTATGATTATGATTATGATTATGATTATGATGATGATGATAATTATGATTATGATTCTTCTTATTATTATTTTTATTTTTTTATTTTTTACTTGAATGATAACCTAAGGGCGTGTTTTTTGTTGTTGTTCTCGGACCATTCTTCCCATTCCCCTTATCGCACACCCTTTTCGCCTTAACGCTCTCCTCCCTTTTCTGACGAAATAATTACAATGTGAATTCATTGTGTAAAGTTGCGTAAGGTTATGTGATATGTGAACCACCCGACTGGGCTGCGTGGTTCACGTAGTACACAACTTTTCCACAATTTTACATAGCTTTGCACAACGAATTTGATGTGTAATTTTCATATATTTATTTATTTATTTATTCATTTATTTATTTATGCATTTATTTACTAGTACTACTACTACTTCTACTACCAATGATGATGATAAAGATGATGATGATGATGATAATAATGATAATAATAATAATAATAATAATAATAATAATAATAATAATGATAATAATAATAATAATAATAATAATAATAATAATAATAATAATAATCATCATCATCATCATATCATAATAATATAATCATAATCATAATGATAATAAAATAATAAGAAGAAGAAGAAAAGTAATAAAGGTTCTGTTAAATTGTTGTGAAAACCTTTTAAACAGGGTATGCACTACGTTCTAATTGCAAACTTTTCATTAACCACAAATTACTATTAATGTATGGTGTTGTTGTGATTACCTTTTGGTGAGAGCGTTTTGAATTCTTCTTCTTCGAACCTGTAGAAAAGCGAGGATTATGACCGTCAAAATTACACCGACTGCAATCGGAATCCCAATCCATAAACCTTCAAATAAAAACAAATACATAATTTTAATGAGTGATAACTAAATATACCCAAAATGACAGAGCCAAAATTTTCCCGGTAAGTCAAACTGTGCGTCTTTTTCCTCGTGTTATGGTGCATATTTCCGTAATGTTTGGTTTGTTTTTTCAGGGGGGGGGGGGGCGGTCGGCCCCCTTTCCGTCTGCGCTCCGCCCTGTTACTCTTAATTCCCTGAAGTAAACTAATTCAGAAAATCCTCTAGCCAGGAACACATTCTAGCTTTCTGGTATCTTTAGTGTATTTTTCAACCGGTTTGTTTTTTTAAGTTTCTTTTTATTCTCTTTCTAATGTCACTACCCTGGAAATTTGCGGGATAGAAATGTGTTACAAGCTTACGACGCTTAAAGCTCTGTTGTGAAAATGTCATCGTAAAGTTTTTTTTTTTTTTTCTATTTCGTACTCCTAATATTATCAGAAAATGCTATGACGGTGAAATTTGATTTGCAACTCTCGTGGGATCAAATCCTTCAGGACGGAAACCAATTCTACTGAAGTAAACAGACTCAAGACAATTTCTCCCAGTCTACATGTTTTAACTCATTTGTTCTTGAGGCATTTTTTAGTTCATCTAATCATATCACTGCCCTTTAATATGCACTGTCACCAAGGTTCAAGAATTACCTAATCAAGTTCATCGCCCTGCCCTTTAGACTGATTATCACACAAAGTCATATTCATCTCTGTCTTTGACTACGAAGGATTAAATTCAGGTTCTGAATGACTCTACAAATCGTTTCGATCATTCCACAATCCTACAAACCAAAATATTAATGTTCCTCTTTCGTAAGTGAATGCACACATATATCCAATTTGTAACTATATGGTATTTCTCATTTTAGCGCTGCATTATCGTCAATCGATAAATGCAATTATTTTTTTTATTGGCAGAGGCAGTAAACATGGTCGGGAATCATGATTTCATTCCCTCTGTACTGCAAGAATCAAGATTAATTTGTCATGCAAAACAAAGCATAAAGTTGGACGCACAGTCTGATACAAAACACCTTTAAAATGGGTAACATAGCACAAAACGAGACCAGAATAGATACACAAATTATTCAAAACACAACATCATAAAACATCTAAACGTATGGCGTGCAATATATATGTTGTTACTTAGGCATTCATAACTGAAACTATAAAACTATATATCTCCCCACAAAAAATCTGGTTCTTGCTAAATATAGAAAAAGGAAGAAAAGAAGATGGAAATGAAAGATGAAAGAAAAAATGAAGAAAGAAAGGAAAAGATCAGATAGGAAATAAATGAAATAACATGTAAAAGGGAAGATGACAGAAAAGAAGGAATAGTAGGAAACAAGAAAAGTAGGGAAAATTGGGAAGAAAAAGACAAAAAGAAGAACATAAAGTAGCAAAGAAGGAAAAAATATTGAGGAACAGAAAATATTAAAGAAGAAATAAAAGAAAGATGAAAAGGAAGGAAAAGAAGACAAACAAAAAAGAGGAAGAGAGTAGGAGAAACGAAGTAAAGAAAGAACCAATCCAACACGTGATGGAAACGCATAAATAAAAGACTTCATATATTTTATTACGCATACTTTACACCGACAATTTGACATCATTAAACAATTTATTCAGGAAAGCAAAGTGACACTGCTCGTTCAATAGAAAAAGACACATAATAGCCCCGTCACAGGCACCCGCTTTCCTCAATCCCCAAATTAGCAACCTTTACATTACACTCCCAGCAACTCTCCCTCCCCCGCCCGACCAAGTCCGTCACAACGAGAATCCACTGTACTTGTATATGCACGAAACCATAGCTGCAGTTCTGAGTCAGAAAACCGAAAATAATTATCTGAGTATGTGGCCATCATTCAATTATGTATGTAACGCTGAAGCGGTTTGATTTACTTTAACATGCATTTTCATAGAAGGTGAGAAGAGATATCTATGTCTAGTCTTCAACGGATTAAGAAGAAGTGAAGTAGACACTTGTTTTAAATAACACAACCCTCTATCAGTCCAAAATTAGCTCCTATGTATTACCCCCCCCCACCCCACCCTGAGTCCTGATGAGTTCGTCATAACGAGAGGCTACTGTACCTGTGAATGTCTGTCTGGAAACAGTGTATACCAGCCTCAGTCAGAAAACGACAAAATGTATCCGAGATACTGGGATACACACTAATATCTCACATCCGATTAGAAGCCCTACTTGTTTTTCATCTAATTTACTAATTTATTTCATTAAACAAAATCAGCTGCAATAATCACGATTTCATAACATTAACAAGAAAGTTACGCAGGGGTAATAAATATCTCGCCTGTATCTCGCGATCGTCGACAGATCGCATTTCACAATTATTCCGTTTCAGCTTTCAGTATCTTGTTTTTTTTTATTGAGTTGGAATAAATTTACATAATAGGCTAGTTAATAAATGTTAAAATTTTGTGGAATTTCGAATGCCTATCAGACAAACAATCAAATCAGCATTCACCAAGAAATAACTAGCATTAATTTCTGATTTTGAAGTAATGCCAGAATTAGGATGATTGATTAATTTCAAAATTCGATTTAAAGTTGGGTCGGCTCTAACATGCCTAATGTAGCTTTCTCAGTAAAAGCAGCCAGAATCAGGAGCCGCCATGAAATGAAGGAGAAGTGCATTTTGTCATTTTTCATTAGTTTCGAATTCATTTGCATACATTAGCATACTTAACTCTCTATGCGCATGACCGTTAAACCCTGCATGTGGAGTTAATTTCAAAGCGACTCGTAACGGGAAAGGACATTAGATGACTGACTCAACTAGCTATAACTTTTCAGCAACAACGTTTTTAGGGGAAACGGTGTTCAGCAAGTTGAAGTACATTTGCAAACCTTCTGATTGCATAAATGTTATCTGTATACATCTGGATTTTGTAAAGTAATGCCTAATTGCAACCAATATACATGAAGTTCTAGCTTCCTGCTTGATAATATAACGACGACTCTATTCAAATAATACAAGACGGTAAACAAACCTACTGTAGATAGAAACGCTGATTTGTTACAAGTTCACGAAAAAAGGGATAAGGCACCAAAGGTCAATTAATAACGATAATGAAGAGATTATCAGTGAAACAAGCGTCTTATAGTATTTGACTTTGAGTTTTTTTCAAAGTTAACTTGCGTCTAATCCAGCGTTCTATTCTATCACGGAGCCTTGATTGTATTTATCGATTTTCTGGTTCTTTTAGAACTAACATAATACCCGTACTTGAGGAATGTAAACAATCAAGCGAATACCGCTACCATCGGGAAATATAAGTATATATGTCGGGTGAATAGTGAATACATAATTTCTCACCGTTTGAGCGTCAATGGGGAACTTCTGATAACGTTGCCGGGAAGCATGATGAGAACTACGCGTGTGCAGAGATAATAAATATAAAATTCAGTGAATATTTTAAATCTTTACAGTGAAATCAGTCTTACTTAGGCGGAGGCGAATAATGGACGCTACAGCGCCAACAAGAGAAAGTTTAGATGGGGTTTATACCGAAGGCTGAGGGTGCCTTGAACGTCTCATGGAAGACCACGATATAGAAACACGACTTATTGCTGCTTACCAAAGTTACGACAAAATTTGGGAAAAAGGCAAGATTGGCAGACATTGTGTTCGACATCCAGAGCTGAGAGCAACAACTAATGCTACGGAACCAACTCAGGGGCAGAAGGTGTAGGGGGAAAACAGTCATACATCGACATGATGTTCAGAGAAAACTGGCCTGCACAATTCAGTGATCTAAAGGGTGTGATCAGGATAGGATAGCAAGGAGGAATTATGTTTTATGTCTTCCCATGTTGATACAGCTAGCTGTATCTCCGGCGATACTTATTAAGTAAAGCTTTATCACATCAAACACACAGAACCAAGGCCTTTCCAGAAATAGAGAAAGGACGAATTTTTTAGAGGTTTTTAAATTAGATTTCTACAATTAACGTAATTATTGAACTTTCCAATTATCTGTATAAGTTTAAAGCCCTCCCTAAGCCCATACACTCTGATGAAATGTAGCAGAATCAAATCCGCCACGAAACAAAAAAGTGTATTTTATTGTGAACACTAACAGACCTGATACACGGACATACACATCGAACACCCGTACAGAGACCTTTTTCAATATCCCCTAAAATGAACAGAATGAAAATGACATTAACACATTAATGCCACTATCCCTTGGCATCACCACTTTACCATGGATTTCAGAATTTCAAAAGGTTAATCTTTTTCAGGAAAATGACCCATTTCATTTCCGCATAACACTTTTAACGAATTCAATCGCGAAAATATGAATTTCTCAATATTTTCTTTCAGATTCTAGCGTACATTAGTATTAGGTAATGTACAACCTGCTAAATTGTCTTTTGCAATCACGGATCACGAATCTGGTGAGATGGAAGCAGGTGATACATTAATTGTCTGTTCTGGAGATGACGAATTTTTGTTTTCGTTTTAAAATATGAAATTAATATTCCACCATACATACCGATTATTTCTGTTTCTGGAACGTGTCGCATCTGTTGTGTGTTCCTGTCTTTGGGAATGTTTTTGGTGATACTCGTGGTGTCTAAATGTATAAGCTGGCATAATCGCTACCTTCTCTGTTCTTTCCAAAACTACAAACCGAACCTCGCAAGACGACACGTTGGCCTATGTCGCTCCCAGACATGCTAATGGTGACTGATAAATTCATTGTTCCGGTCAACATTATGGGACAGAACTGGTGGTCAGAATGGCGTTAAATCATAAGAAGATTCGTCCATGAAAGGGTTAGATTGGGTGAGAAACATGCGCTTCACACGTACAGATTGAGAGATTCGTCCTCAGCCACTGGTAATCGAACATCGACGGAGGGATCTACGGTCCACTCTTGGTGGGAACATTC
>JZLH01S0057766.1:2393-12393 GCA_001188425.1 Eucidaris tribuloides | reverse complement strand
ACACAAAGTCATATTCATCTCTGTCTTTGACTACGAAGGATTAAATTCAGGTTCTGAATGACTCTACAAATCGTTCGATCATTCCACAATCCTACAAACCAAAATATTAATTGTCCTCTTTCGTAAGTGAATGCACCCACATATATCCAATTTGTAACTATATGGTATTTCTCAATTTTAGCGCTGCATTATCGTCAATCGCATAAATGCAATTATTTATTTTTTATTGGCAGAGGCAGTAAACATGGTCGGGAATCATGATTCATTCCCTCTGTACTGCCAAGAATCAAGATTAATTTGTCATGCAAAACAAAGCATAAAGTTTGACGCACAGTCTGATACAAAACACCTTTAAAATGGGATTACATAGCACAAAACGAGGACCAGAATAGATACACAAATATATTCAAAACACAACATCTAAAACATCTAAAACGTATGCGTGGCAATATATGTTGTTACTTAGGCATTATAACTGAAACTATAAAACTATATATCTCCCCACAAAAAATCTGGTTCTTGCTAAATATAGAAAAGGAAGAAAAGAAAAGATGGGAAATGAAAGATGAAAGAAAAAATGAAGAAAGAAAGGAAAAGATCAGATAGGAAATAAATGAAAGTACATGTAAAAGGGAAGATGACAGAAAAGAAGGAATAGGTAGGAAACAAGAAAAGTAGGGAAAATTGGGAAGAAAAAGACAAAAAGAAGAACATAAAAGTAGCAAAAAGAAGGAAAAATATTGAGGGAACAGAAAATATTAAAGAAAGAAATAAAAGAGAAAGATGCAAAGGAAGGAAAAGAAGACAAAACAAAAAAGAGGAAGAGAGTAGGAGAAACGAAGTAAAGAAAGAACCAATCCAACAACGGTGATGGAAACGCATAAATAAAAAGACTTCATATATTTTATTACGCATACGTTACACCGACAATTTGACATCATTAAACAATTTATTCAGGAAAAGCAAAGTGGACACTCGTTCAATAGAAAAAGACACATAATAGCCCCGTCACAGCAACCCCCTTTTCCTCCAATCCCCAAATTAAGCAACCTTTACATTACACTCCCCAGCAACCTTCCCCTCCCCCGCCCCGACGAGTCCGTCACAACGAGAATCCACTGTACTTGTATATGCACGAAAACCATAGCTGCAGTTCTGAGTCAGAAAACCGAAAATAATTTATCTGAGATGTGGCATCATTCAATTATGTATGTAACGCTGAAGACGGTTTGATTTTACTTTAACATGCATTTTCCATAGAAGGTGAGAAGAGATATCTAGTGTCTAGTCTTCAACGGATTAAGAAGAAGTGAAGTAGACACTTGTTTTAAATAACACAACCCCTCTATCAGTCCCAAAATTAAGCTCCCTATGTATTACCCCCCCCCCACCCCCCACCCTGAGTCCTGATGAGTTCGTCATAACGAGAGGCTACTGTACCTGTGAATGTCTGTCTGGAAACAGTGTACCAGCCCTCAGTCAGAAAAGCGACAAAAATGTATCCGAGATACTGGGATACACACTAATATCTCACATCCCGATTAGAAGCCCTACTTGTTTTTCATCTAATTTACTAATTTATTTCATTAAACAAAATCAGCTGCAATAGATCACGATTTCATAAACATAACAAGAAAGTTACGCAGTGGGTAATAAATATCTCGCCTGTATCTCGCGATCGTCGACAGATCGCATTTCACAATTATTCCGTTTCAGGCTTTCAGTATCTTGTTTTTTTTTATTGAGTTGGAATAAATTTACATAAATAGGCCTAGTTAATAAATGTTAAAATTTTGTGGAATTTCGAATGCCTATCAGACAAAACAATTCAAAATCAGCATTCACCAAGAAATAAACTAGCATTAATTTCTGATTTTGAGTAAATGCGCAGAAATTAGGATGATTGATTAATTTCAAAATTCGATTTAAAAGTTTGGTCGGCCTAACATGCCTAATGTAGCTTTCTCAGTAAAAGCAGCCAGAATCAGGAGCCGCCATGAAATGAAGGAGAAGTGGCATTTTGTCATTTTTCATTAGTTTCGAATTCATTTGCATACATTAGCATAATTAACTCTCTATGCGCATGACCGTTAAACCCCTGCATGTGGAGTTAATTTCAAAGAGCGCTCGGTAACGGGAAAGGACATTAGATGACTGACTTCAACTAGCTATAACTTTTCACAACAACGTTTTTAGGGGAAAACGGTGTTCAGCAAAGTTGAAGTACATTTTGCAAACCTTCTGATTGCATAAATGTTATCTTGAAATATACATCTGGATTTTGTAAAGTAATGCCTAATTGCAACCAATATACATGAAGTTCTAAGCTTCCTGCTTGATAATATACGACTCTATTCAAATAATACAAGACGGTAAACCACAACCTACTGTAGATAGAAACCTGATTTGTTACAAGTTCACGAAAAAAGGGATAAGGCACCAAAGGTCAATTAATAACGATAATGAAGAGATTATCAGTGAAACAAGCGTCTTATAGTATTTGACTTTGAGTTGTTTTCAAAGTTAACTTGCGTCTAATCCAGCGTTCTATTCTATCACGGAGCCTTGATTGTATTTATCGATTTTTCTGGTTCTTTTAGAATCTAACATAATACCCCGTACTTGAGGAATGTAAACAATACAAAGCGAATACCGCTACCATCGGGAAAATAAGTATATATCGGGTGAATAGTGAATACAATAATTTCTACGTTTGAGCGTCAAATGGGAATTCTGTACGTTGCCGGGAGAGCATGAGTGCGAACTACGCGTGTGCAGAGATAATAAATTATAAAATTCAGTGAATGATTTTAAATCCTTTACAGTGAAATCAGTCTTACTGTACGGAGCAGAATCATGGACCTTAACAGCCCAACAAGAGAAAGTTTTAGATGGGGTTTATACACGAATGCTGAGGGTAGCCTTGAACGTATCATGGAAGGACCACATAAGAAACACAGACTTATGCTGGCTTACCAAAGGTTACGACCAAAATTTGGGGAAAAAAGGCTAAGATTGGCAGGACATTGTGTTCGACATCCAGAGCTGAGAGCAAACAAACTAAGTGCTACGGGAACCAACTCAGGGGAGAAGGTGTAGGGGGAGAAAACAGTCATACATCGACATGATTATCAGAGAAACTGGCCTCAACAATTCAGTGATCTAAAGGGTGTGATGCAGGATAGGATAGCAGGGAGGAATTATGTTTATGTCTCCCATGTTGATACAGGCTAGCCTGTATCTCCCGAACTACTATTAGTAAAGCTTTATCACATCAAACACACAGAACCAAGGTCTTCCCAGAAATAGAGGAAAGGACGAATTTTTAGAGGTTTTTAATAGATTTCTACAAATTAACGTAATTATTGAACTTCCAAATTATCTGTATAAGTTTAAAAGCCCCTCCTAAGCCATATCTGATGAAATGTACAGAATCAAAATCCGCCACGAAACAAAAAAGTAGTATTTTATTGTGAACACTAACAGACTGATACACGGACATACACATGACACCCGTACAGAGACCTTTTCATAGTCCCCTAATAAATGAACAGAATGAAAATGAACATTAACCCCATAATGCCACTATCCTTGCATGCACACTTTACCATGGATTTCAGAATTTCAAAGGTTATCTTTTCAGGAAAATGACCCATTTCATTTCGCACCTTTAACGAATTCAATCGCGAAAAATATGAATTTCTCAATATTTGCTCTTAGATTCTAGCGTAATTAGTAATTAGTAATGTACAAGCCTGCTAAATTGTCTTTTTTGCAATACACCATCACGATCTGGTGAGATGGACAGGTGATACATTATTAGTACTGTTCTGGAGATGACGAATTTTGTTTTCGTTTTAAAATATGAAATTCTAATTATTCCACCATACATACCGATTTTTCTGTTTTCTGGAACGGTCGCATCTGTTGTGTGTTCCTGTCTTTGGAATGTTTTTGGTGATACTGTTGGTTCTAAATGTATAAGCTGCATAATCGCTACCTTCTCTGTTTTTCCAACTACAAACCCCGAAGCCTCGCAGACGACACGTTGGCCTATGTCGCTCCCAGACATGCTAATGGTGACTGATAAATTCATTGTTCCGTCAACATTATGGGACAAACTGGTGTCAGAAGGCGTTAAATCATGAGAACCATTCGTCCATGAAAGGGTTAGATTGGGTGAGAAACGATGCGCTTCACACGTCAGATTGAGAGATTCGTCTTCAGCCACTGGTAATGAACATGACTGGAGGGATCCGGTCACTCCTTGGTGGGAACATTCGGTAATAGACGGGTATGGTTCGGACGGTTCAGCTAAAAATTTAAGCATTCAGGAAATAGTAGTAGATATACGAAAAGTAATGTCGTTCTATTTTCTTTTTCATAGATTGTGATAAGTACAAGTCTTTGGAAGTATATTTTCAAGCGAATATAGGATTTTTTCTCGTCTATTTTGATACTAGTAAACATGTTTTTTTTCGTACAATGTTATCGTAGTTTGGGTTTGTTATAATTAATTATGTTATCTTAAAGGTAAATGAAATGATTGGGGGTAGTTCTCAACTTATACTGAAACTACTCTAGAATCAAGTAAACTATGCAAGGAATCTCCTGTGAAAATCTTGTAGTCTAACGTTGACTCATTCTAAAATTGCTAAAGTTAATATCCCTTGTGGCAGGCAAACCTGCTGTGTGGTTCTCTATGGGTCCTATATCAATCGGGCCCTTATAGAATTAAAATCTAATATATCAATGCTGGATTCTCAAACAAATTAGAGAGAAATCCTTTTTAGTTAGAAGACTAGCTAGACTAGCTGGGAGATCACCTCCAGCTGATGTAAAGTTGGTATATATTTCAACTCATTTTGTGCTAGTGGCATTTTCAAGTGTTCACAATCATGCCAATAACCTTTAATGCGATGCAGGCTTCCGGATCCAAAAGTCAGTGCCATTTATCATGCTTATGTTTATATGTAAAACTAATATACACATATTTAAAAAAAATATGCCTGAATCTGGGTAAAATAATGTTGGTCCTCTATTTAGCTGAAATGTGTGGGAATATGCCTGCATGATATCTAATAAGACGAAACCGATCATTTGTCTACAGTGATAATAATAATAATAATAATAATAATAATAATAATAATAATAATAATAATAATAATAATAATAATAAAAACAATACTACTACTATTACTACTACTAGTACTACCACTACTAATGATGATGATTAGAAGAAGAAGAAGAAGAAGAAGAAGAGGAAGAAGAAGAAGAAGAAGAAGGCACCCAGGGTAGCCACTTCAGTTACATAGACTGCTCTACTAGCGGCCGCTGCATAACACAGATGCTGTTTTTACCCTTCTCTGTTCCAAAAATCCGAGCCACTGGTTAGAAAGCCGAAGGTACATTTTTTTAACTGTTTACACGCTGACTTTTATTTTGAGAAGATTATAATAACAATCGTTCTTTTCCAATTTTCTTTGAATTTCGCTTTACTTTTTGTGGTACTGAAAATAGTAATTTTTCTGTAGTCTTCCGTGCAAATGTTAAGAAAACATAATTATTACGATAATTGTTAAATTTAATTGTACGAATGTGCACAAATGACTCTTTAGCGTGCAAACGGTTAAACAAGTCTTGCATATGAGCCAGCCGGGGCTCGAACTAGTTTAAGGGAGCTATTTGATAACTAGAACTGTCCCATCGGCTTTAAATCTTTATCATTAAGAAATCTTCCAAGTACCTGCTATTGTCACGTCTGTGTGATTGTTGATCAGAATACCTTGGTAGTTTGACACCTTACAAAAGTAACGACCTTGATCAGACATCGACACATCACGGACGTTCAAGGAGAAGTCAGGGGCAATACTGAAACGACCATCTTCCAGACCCGGTCCCTGCTGTTGTTCATTATACCACGTCACGATGTTTGTTGCCATTTGAAGATCGTGACCTTTCATCCAGTATACCGCGTAAGGGGTTCCTTGGAACAAACACTTTAGGTTTCCACTGCGGCCTTGCCAAAGAATGACGGATGTTTCCGTCACAACTGTGTCATCTGGTATATCTGCCAAAACTAGTGAGGCACAAGAAATAAATCGAAATCGAGTTAGCTGTAATAAGGCAGTGTGAAGAAATTATACGAATTTTACATTGATAATCAAACAGTGGCGTAGACAGGTCCTCAAACTTGGAGGGATGATTTGCTGTCCAGGGTTGATCATAATGCACATCCAAATAAGGGCGCGTGCACACACACACACACACACACACACACACACACACACACACACACACACACACACACACACACACACACACACACACACAACACAAACACACACACACAAATTACATTATATGCGCGTGCACACACACATACACACACATACACGGACAGACAGACACACGCACAGAGATACAGACATACACGCACACACAGATACATACCACGCGGGATGCGTGAGATCGAAAACTCGTTTTAATGCGGGGTGCATTCCAGGGGCTCGCCTTTGTTAAAAATCCCTCTCAGAGTTCCAGGCGGGGGTCAGGGGCGGACCCCCTGAAGCATACCGCTTTTTGCAGTTTATGGTTATTTCCACTCTCTGCTAACACTTTTTCTTTGTGAAGTGGACAATTTAATCAATAATTACAAGCGACCACTTTTTGAAAGTGTGGTGCCTTTTGAATTGTGGAATTCATCCGAAGGTATATCTGAAATGGTTATAACAAGTTCCTAATGGTAATATGCGGGGGTCAGGGGGCGGATCCCCCTGAAGCTCAGAAGTTCTAAGAGGTTTATAAGCATATTCTGACTCTCTGATAACACTATAGTTTCGTAAAATAGACATTCAACAATAAGAACGGCGTATATATCATTTTCACAAAATTGGCATTACATTGCTTGGATCTAGTTTGAAATCATTTTTGCGTGAAAAGTAGGGGGATGATTGTGCAGGTCTTTCCTCCCTCGGTCAAAGTGGGGGATATCACGTACCCCCCCCCCCTCTCGGGACGCTCAGGAGTCCTAGAGGTTCATAAGCATATTTTTACTCTCTGATAACACTATAGTTCGTGAAATGAACATTCAACAATAACAGCGGCGTATATATAATTTTGACAAAATTGGCATTATACTGCTTGGATGAAGTCATTTTTGCTTAAAAGTAGGGGGATGATTGTGCACGTATTTCATCCCTCGGTCGAAGTGGGGATATCACACATCCCCCCCCCCCGGATTTACACCAGTGTCCATTGCAAACATCCCTTGTTAGACGCCGTTTGGAGCAGAAGACAGGGGATCAGAAATACGAATGCACTAGGTTATATAAAGGTGACACGATGACGATATTGATAATGATACATGTAATATCAATTATAGTTATAACTATACTACTACTACTACTGCTACTACTACTACTGCTGCTACTACTACTACGACGACGACGACGACGACTACTACTACTACTACTACTACTACTACTACTACTACTAGTAGTACTACTACTACTATTACTTCTTCTACTACTACTACTACTACTGCTACTTATAATTCGACCTAATAACAAACAAATACATACTACTGATTGAAATATATATAACGTATATATATATATATATATAATATATATATAGTAATATGTTTCCGTGAAACCGGGGGGGGATGATTTCATTGAAGCCCACCTTGTAGCTGCGTGATCAACCCCCCAATCCCACGCGCTGTCTACCGCCCCTGTGATCAATACATCAGTCATAAATAGATACGCGGAACCATGAAACTTATCTTTCCATTGGTTTATCGATGATACTCTCATTAGGTGTTGTTTGGTGTTTTTTTTCTTTTAAAATGTGAACACAATGTTACCGGGTTTTTTTTGGGGGGGAGAAAAGGGGGGGGGTGGAATAATGCGTGAATTTTGTGCATATAGTGGGTGCGTCTGTACATAAAATGCATAACAGATTCAATGATCGTACATTAGATTAACCATAAAACCCCTACAATCTTCCATCCTATCAAATAACTCTTTGGTTTGGAAATTTATTCCGGATGAACTGCTTTCAACACTTTCTTTCTTAAGAATTCCTCAACCACTACAATAGCTTTTAAAGACGTCCCCTTATCAAATGTTCACTACCTATAAGCAACCACTGTCTTTACAAACCATATCTATTCCATGCTGCATGTTCCGTTAACTTACATGTCCTCATTTGCGCGTCAACCCTTTCTACGTGCCCAATTGACACGCCTCTTTTTTGCCCCTCGAAATCAACCTGTCAACGCTTTGTAGCATTCGTACATCAAGTATAATTGTGCAGATCTCGGCTTTAGCATCATCCTCTCCTCTTTTAAACCCAATTAACCACCTACGTGTTAGGCCACTCCAATAGCACATCAACTATTATGTAATCATATTTATACTCTTAATCAGGCGATTGCTAACAATGTCTCACTAACGAAATCTCATCCAGCTAACAAATGCGCGTTTAAAAACGTTTTTAAAACGTCCAGTAGTTTTTTTTGAACTTTTTTGAAACGTTTTATAGAACGCTAAATGTAGGTTCTTGGACGTTTAAAAACGTTTTCCTTGGACGTTTTTAAAACGTTTTCTAAAACGGTTTTAAAGAGTCCTTAGAACGTAAAACGACATTCGTAAATTAAACCAAGACCTGAAAAAAAACGTTTTAAAAACGTTTAGAAACGTGTGCGGACTGTTTTAAAAACGTTTTAAAAACGTTTTAGAAACGTTTGCGGACTTTTACAAACGTTTAAACGTTTAGAAAACGGCTTTGTGACTCTTGGACCCGACTAATTCGGTAACGAAGAAATGTAATAAATTAGGAAAATTTTGAAATCTAGAAACAATTGTTGATACCTTCATTCTTTTCACATAAAACCTATAACCTATAGTCGCTATCAGTAAACACTCTATACTGACCTTTCCTAAACCTATCCAATCTACCTAGACCTACCTAAGTGAACTGTCAACATAATAGCACGAATATATAATCGCAATATTTAAAGGTAAATAATCTGGTTACTTTTGTTTACCAAAAGGAACTCTCCTATAAAGTGAAATCACTTCAACGATCAAATATTTTGCCACTTTGTATCATGATAACATAAAACTATACTGGCGCGCTAAATGTTCAACACACTAGAAATGTTATAATGATGGTGAAGTTCATTAAACTGATTATGTTAAATACCATATGTATATATCATTAATAAAGGGCCTCGCTGCTGAGTAATGTGCGTACGTGGCCTGCGTCTATTCTTTTCGGTTCCAACTATGAAATAAAATTCAAATACCGCTACAACCAACTGCACGCAGCAACAGGCAAATACACACTCCCCCATCATGCCACTTCCCCCCACCCCACGCACACACAGACAGCCACAACAGCTCACACACAGGAACGATGGTTACACACACAGAAATACAATTAAATCACACAGAGACGCTACATCAACCGGCTACAATCGACAGTAAGCGCACATGTAACAGACCACGCATGCACATGAAAACACGCACTAACACGCAATATCAAACACACACACACACACACACAGTATTGCACACACAAACCACAAAACACACACAGCTACCATACACAGGACGGAAACATACATACAGCTAGTCCAGTCCACCCGCACATAGACGGGACACTAAACACAACACACACACACACACACACACAACACCACACATACACAACTACACATACACACACACACGCGCGCCTCACAGCACGCACATACAAACTACACTCACTCGCGGCCATACACACAACACTCTTCAGACCGACGTGAAAGACATATAAGTTCAATCACGCAATAAACGTAAACACACACACACACGCGCGCCACACCACACAGACACATCCACACACCACACCACACACACAAAACATACAAACAATGATTACAACAACGTAAATTTGTAACGTCCACAAACGTTTTGAAACGTCCTAATCAAACGTTCTTAAACTCCTATAA
>JZLH01S0057745.1:0-22045 GCA_001188425.1 Eucidaris tribuloides | reverse complement strand
ATATATTGCATAGATACGCNGAAAACAAAAGAATTTGAATCATAAGAATTATTAACATTTTATGCACAAACATAAATTTCATTTCAGGCTTTGAGCATAAAATATTAAGGAAATTACTTCAAGCATAGCAGTTCAGTGACAATGAAAAAATCTGAAGTCATACAACATCTAGAATCTACGAAATTTATCCAGAACGATAAAAAAGTAATAAATTTGGATCATATAATAATGATTCAAAGGTTTGAACTAAGAATTTTATGTTTTTTTCCTTAACAGGTTCCATTTCAATAAATTCATAGTTACTTAAACCCTCTGCACAAACAGAAAATAAAAAATAGCACACACTACGTATTCAACTAATAACCTGGATACACTTTTGATGCCAACTTGACAGAGTTTTCATTTTTATTTTTGCAAAAATATACTTTGCAAACTTTTGGGCAAGAATGAAAATTTGACAAGAGCAACACAATTTAGGAATCTATTCATGCATAAGTATTGAAACAAATTTCTATCAATTCTTTGGAATACAGGCACTAAAAAGTAACATTCCACGTTTGCGAATACAATGCTGGACCTTAGAGGGAAATCATAGCTGCTGGTTTTAAATTGTTTTTAATTGTTTGTGTCAAAAATGAAATAAGTGGGGACTTATATCTAATATCAAAATAATCTAATGAATTGGGACTTTTAATTATATGCCTATTTCAGTTTTGATAATTGCAAATAATTTTTCAATTACAGGCAGAGGGTCACATATAGATCTACAGCATGCAGCAGTGACTCTTATGCATCATTTAAGTCACAGAATGATTGCACTTGGCTCCCACTGTCAAAAAATTTGCAATTTAAATAGCCAATAAAAGATGTATAAACATATTCCTTAAATGTGACACTTAATTGGGTTACATGTAAAGCAATAGCACTCTTTTATTTACCCCATTATAACATTGAATCGGCTGATCAAATTATTTAGTAATTCATATGAATATCACTAAAATATATGTAACATTACTAGGCATTTAATCATATGTAGAGATTATACTCTGCTGTAAATCAGCAAATTATCTTTTGTAATTTTATCTCTAAAAGCAAAGTAATATCCTAGCATGAAATAATAAAATACAATATTTTGAGGTCAAATTCTTCTCTAGCATTATTGCAAGAAATTTTTACCAACTCAGACTTAATGGCAAGCAGGATTGTTTTTAAACGTTTATGGTCTAACAAGCATCTGTTTGTGTATGTCTACAAAATGATATTTAATGCCATCTTACATATTTAAACAAATTTGAGAATTATACCTAAATTGGCATGTTTTAGCCCGAAAGCTGTGCTTGTGCAAGCATCCAAATAAATTATTTACAGTTTTTTTCTTTTACATCTGATTAATTTGTTTAGCTGTTTAGTTCTATGCAACAAAACATTTGTAAATTTGAGTCACATTTTAAAGCTCTCTTCTATTTAAGTAAAACTTTGCATCATTTTTACTTTAACAGATTAACGCACCCCAACAAACCACCAACAAGCTATATAACAGATAATTCCTGTAATGTATTCAAATTTGCAGAGTTGTTGTTTCTTCTATCAAACGCTAATGATGAACATCAGCATGCAACTTTACAATTTGCATCATACACAATCGGTAAACCATGTGTACAATTTTGAATACATTATAGAAATGATCTATTGACAACAACATATTTCTTTAAAGGCCATGTTTTTGATTTGCACATCAAAAAGTTTCTGCTCAGATTTGGTCTAACTAAAGACAGGTACATAAAATGCAATGCTCTAAAGTTTGGATTCATACTTTAACATTTTGAAATTTAAACAATAAATCATTTGAAATTAGACTGTTGCTCTGGTTGTATGGTAGTCTACGTTTCAGACACTGGATGTGGCTTTCACCCATAAGTTTAAATTCGGTAGAGTCCAACTGCAGTATAGATTGCTCGACAACCGTCCAACTGCACTGGTTTGAGTTTTTGACCTTGTAAGCTTTGATTAACAGGTATTCAGTATTTACTAGTTAATACATAAAATCAGGTGTGGCATTCAGACTAGTTTAATGGCTGTATAAAATTCAAGTTAAGTTTAATACCATCGTTACATCGGTGCATTCTACTTGAATTTTATCAGCGCTCATTTTTACGAAATGTAATTTTTCAGCCCCAAGGCTAATGTGATGAGATGAATATTTATGTCATTCTTTACATTACAAATGATTTAGCTTATTTGGTCAATAATTCACTTTTGGGAGTGCAAATCATGAACACAATCTCTAATAATGGTCACTCAAATGTAGAAGTAATAGTACTTGTACGTGTGTGTGAAGTTAGTGTACAAATGTGTTGGTGGATCATTTTGTTTGGATTTTTTATTTTGATGTTGTTGGTGGTGGTAAGTCAGTGCACGATTGAATGGACTTAAGTAAGTGAAAAAAAAGATTTGAATAATAAAAAATGTAATTGTCTCACCTCGCCTTTTAGGCCCTGCACAGTAACAGACAAACAGAATAACATTTGTAAGTTTAGGGTTGTTCAAGTAAGATCAATCAAGTATGAAGCGACCGTGTATTAGAATGTATCAGGGTGTCTACTGGAGTGCTATTGGGTGGCAGGTTAGAAGACAAATTGAGTTGTGGAAGTAAATATACAGATGTTCAGATAAAAATAAATATCCAAAGTAGCACATAAGTAAAATTTGAACAGAAAAACTGGTGACTCTTCCCCTTTCAAATATCAGTGTGGTATATTAAGGGATTTCTTTAAAATGCGTCATCAGATCTCGACTTATAGCTGCACCAATTAGATCCAATTGGAACCAGAATGTGACAACAACGAGGAGAAAATTGAGAATTAGTTGATGAAAATGAAAGTATTGGCACATGACCAATATAACAAACGTCACAATATGTTATAAATTTTGTTAACATTAGAACGATGACACACAAAGTAAAAGTTAGTAGACAGTCAATAAATAGTTTGCCGTTAGAGTCCCAGTGATATTGCACGAGGTACTGTACACGCTGAATACTTGCTGAGTGTATTATATTGCACAACTTACCAGACTAAACAACCACAGAAATTTCCTCCTATTATATTTTTATAAAGTGAGTGAAACAGAAATAATAATTGTGGAAATTAAATTCTTGTTAAATCCCCGTCATGAAGTATATGTTTTACACAGTACATATCATACATTCGCCCTGTCACCACGAATGCCACATAAAGTCGCAAGACATAAAGGCACAAAAAATACAGACTTTTAAGAACATCTTAAGATTTGTTCACAAAATGCCTATAGGTCAGCTATGCAATGCCAAATTTTAATGCCACTTAAAATTTTCAGATTGTATTTTTTAACCATTTTTGCGACATTATAGGAGTTATGCTGTGAAGGTCACATATTTTTCTACTCTAATGTGATAAAACTGACTTTTGAATACTAGCAGCCAAACAGGATATATAGTAAATTTACATACAGAGTATATAATTCAACTTAAGATTTTCAGATTGTGAATGGTTAATTTTGCTATTGCTATTGCCACTGAAGGTACTTGATTTTTTTCTAACAGAGTTGCAACCTTACCTTCAAAATACATACATAGATAAATAAATTTATAAAAGTAAAATTATCCAATACATTGAGATATGGACATAAAGGAAATGCAAATAAACTACTGAATAAAGAGTAAAACAGTTTTAGTATAGTGAAACTCAAGACCATCTTCTCTCCATTGCTATAGATAGAACAATTATAAAAATATTACCGGCATATATGTGAAAGTATTTTAAATTTATCATGCATATGACAAACACTTTTCTTTTCATTATACTTCCTTTAGCTAACAAACGCTCACAATGAAGAATTTCAACAAGAATAAAAAATCAAATTTTGCAAATGGTAAGTTTCATTTTGTTTTAGTGACAACCTTCATATCACTCAGTGTACAACATCTTAGACATCCTATGGAAAAGTTACGGAAGCAAAATGACACTTTATCGTGTGTGATTAATAGATACTTGAAAAGGTTTCTTTTCATTGTGAACTGAAGTGAGCAATTGGTAGGGTCACTTTCTCTTTCGATAACTACCTTCAGTTTCAGTCAGATTGTTCACATCATGCCCTTTTTGCTTGCTGACTATCTACGTTGTTAAATATTGTGCTGTATTTATGGCAAATGAAAATCTGACAAGAAACTACACAAACATCAGTGATATCTACTGCAATGATATCTAAATGGTGGCTGTGTGCTGGTGTTAGTGTGTAGGCGTGTGTATGTATGTGTGTGTGTGTGTGTGTGTGTGTATGTGTGCATGTTTGTGTGTGTGCGTTTGTGTGCATGCGTATGTGCATACATTCGTGCATGTATGAGTATGTGTATTTGTGCAAGTATGTATATTTATAGAGCTGGATTTATCTAACTTTAATGTGGTATTCAATGCATATGCTGCATTCTTTTTCCTGTCAGCACTCAGCAGAGCTGTGTGGGTAAAGTAAATCAAATACAACCCAAAATAAACTCTGCTATTGTGCTGTAAAATACAAAATAAATTTGACTTGTTTAGACAATTAACATCAGATGGATCACTTTTATGACCAATGGATATATTTTAATATATTCCAGATTCAACAACAACAAATACATTACGTATTTGTTTTGCTGGATTTTTGTGGTTTTACGTACAAAAGAAAAAAAAAATCTTCTCGCTATACATCTATGTTTAACTAAACTGCTGCTACTAATACCATATTTCTACAATGCGTTGGGCTAAAAGCTGGCCTGTATGGCTCAAACTATATGCACATGAGAGTAGAGTTAACACTTGGCTTCACAGATATATATATATATTTTTTAATCAATAATTTTTAGGTTTGGTACACAAATGTTTGGGTTCCTGGGAGTTCTGGTTTAATATTCCAAAGTGTATTACAAGTCAATGTATACTCTCTACTCAATTTCAGGTTGAAATAGGATTTTTGTTGATTGGTATTAGACATTCCTTGTATACGCAGGCCGTCCTAGTAGTCGTCAGTACATCACGATTCCTCTTTACTATGTACATGCTGCATCATACTGATCTGGTTAAAATTATCACCAGTCTAACCAGACACACTCTGAAACTGGACTGGCAACTTCCTTGGCATGGGAATGAGATTAAATGCGTTGATTCTGGGGGATCTATGAATCTCCTTGAAAACTTGTGAAATGGAGGGCTGAGACTATATAAGTTCATGCTTTTTATATTGATTTATTATCCCATCACCCCCTAAAACACTGGTGACAGTGCTGTCACATGTTAGTACCATACAGCTATTTTGAATATTTACCTACATTGTAAGTTAGAATTACACAAAAGAATAAATCTAGATGACAGTGCAAAAAGTGTTCAGTATATATATACATATGAAAACGTGGTGATGGTAGCTAATCAGGTGATGAGTATATGCAATATATTGACATTTATCTAAAATAATGTCACACCATTTGCAATACTTTCTGTTGGCAACTACAATAATATACTTGTAATTAGTAAATATAAATTTAATATATATGAATATAATATTCATCAGTAATAAGGGCAATGAAGTATATATTTCACATGCTTTGGATCAATGATATCATCCAAAGGATAAATCCTAAGGACAATATGGAGAAAATAAAAGAAAACTGTAATCAAAGGCAAAGGAAATGAGAGTTAAAGAAGAAAATAATATATAAAACAAGGGCCATGAAGCACAAAATCATAAAGTTCCTGGTAAAAGAGGAGAGCTAAAGTGAGAAACCAAACTCATAAACTGAAACCAACAAAAATAGCACTTTTGAAGCTGTGTCTCATGAATGAATGATTAAATAAGCATCAAAATAATAAGATATTTTGTTCATTGCTTGATCACGCAGCCGTTGATAAGGTGATAATTTGTGTTGTTGACACCGAACTTCAAAAGTACTTACTTTCTTCCTAGCAATGCGCAATAGACCACCTTTTTTGGGCTTTTTATAGCCAGACGAGGGGACACCGTTTGCGCTCGAGACGCTATTAACTGACACGGTGTCGGGGTCTGGCTCGCGGGGGGCCCGTTCATCAAGATCCTGCAAGGGGATGTCGTCAGGTGGGATGTGGCCCGATTTGAATTTGTCTATAGTCTTCTTGGAATCCTATGATAGACAGAGTGTAGAGAAGAAATGGGTGAAAGAGACAGTGAAGAAGTCATGACAGGTGTTGTGTACCTTTTTACCAAACATGCCCCAAATTGTTCCTTTGGCTTTCCGTTTCCTCAGAGCTAATGACGACATTCCATTGGCGTTGCTCAACGTGCTATTTTGCGAGATCGTGTCGGGTTCAGGCTCTCGGGTCCGCGTGGGCTCGTCGTAGTCCTGCATGGGGATGTCGTCGGGAGGTACGTGACCCGTTTTATATCTGTCTATCGTCAACTTGGCATCCTGGGAAAGGAATGAATTTCAGATCACATGCCAACAAGAAAAATATTATACATTAGTGTTTGAAGATATTATCTTGTGCTATTTGACTAATAATACGGACAACATGCCGGTAAATTATAAACTACACAATTACAGAACAGTTGACTTATCTTTTCTTGCCAAAATTTTGCTAGTCTTCTTGGATTTACAATTTAATATTTTAAACCAGTTTTCAGAGGAGGTTGGAAAGAAATGGTCTCCTGCATACATTAAATCAATTAGATTATTTAATAGGAATGCATACTTGCTCTGATCTCATGAAGGCTTCAACAAGAGGAAAATGACAATGCACTTTCTGATACATTCAGTAAATGTATCTTGTACATTTTCACCCCAAGACCATTGTGTGTGTCATATCACAGCATTGCTCAAAAACTGAGGAAGTAGTCCGATCTGCAAGATCTGCAACAGACTGCCCACCCAGCTGTATGCTGATACTCAGAGCACAGGGTTCGTACACTTACACATTTTCAAAATTATGTGACTTTTCCATGACTTTCCAGAGCAGAAAACTCTAAAGTCCATGACCACTTTTACATATTTAAAGCCTGTAAAAATAAATCATCGCAATACCAGCGAGCTCCCAATCAAGGGTCATTTTTAAAATGTCATGAATAAATCATTTTCCCTGACTTTCCAAAAGAAATTGATGAATTCCCTGATTTTCCCTGACTTTTCTACTTCTGGAAAAAGTATTTTCAAATTCCCTGACTTTCCAGAAATTCCCTGACCCGTACGAACCCTGGAGCAAATACTTGCCATCACTAGGTAGATACGCCCTGTTAACAAAACTCTGCAGCCACCTCAGTATTCTAGTTGATCTGCACTCAGAAATAGGCAGTCATGGCACAAATACCCACCCAAGTAAACCTGTGATTGCTTTCAGTCACTCAAACATGCTGTGAGCATTCGGTATCTCATGTATGTCGGTGAAGGGGGAGAAAACAATACTTCATTAAATTCTTCAAAAGCAAACATAACTTTTTATTTTTATTTTTTTCAGAAATATCAAGATTGTCACACATCTCTTATTATTGCCACATTTACTAACCAAAGCATGCAGGTTTTTTTTTCTATCCCAGTTTTACATTAAAACAACATAAACAAATGAAGTAAATCAGGGCACAACATGGATTTAACTTGCCTCACGATTTCATATGGTATACATTACAAGTATATGAACCACTTTGCTTCATCAGCTTCATACAGTTGATAAAGAATATAAACATTATTATTCAAGAACTTAATCATTTATGTTTTTTATATCTGGGGGTTGGGAAGGCTATTTTTAATGTTTAAAATTAAACCATAATTTTTTCAATTACAGGAATGTATAGTAAACTTTAAACATAATTTATATACATCAACACAACAGATAAAGCTTTTAGTAATAAAGCTTTTCGACTGATTTTTTCAAAGGTGGTGGGAGTTCTTGAGCACCATGGATTTAAGGAATGAATTACTCACTCCTGTAGGATTGATTAAGTTGGCTTCCGTTGTCATGGTGTCCAGGCAGTTGTTGATTAGCGGGATGACCGTCCGATGACCCTCAGCAAACAATTTGTAGAACTCGCCCAGTTTGGCCGTCCGTCTCTCATCCATCTCTTGGAGTTTCTAAAAACGAAAATTGGTAGACCAAGAGAAAGAAAAACTAAATGCAAGATTCGAGATGATGGGTATCTAAATTTATAAAATACAAGCGGGAAAAATGTTACGATTATACCAGAAAAACAGAAACAAAGTTCCAAATTATACAGAAATTTTTTGCCACTGAATCAGCCGTAAATTTTACAGCAAGATTTTGAATTTTAGTGGGACAAGCATCTCCATTATTTTCATTGTTTCAGATGGTGGTTGAGTGATCTTTTGAGGAGTTATGGAAAATGCCAATTCTGATGTAGAACTGAGATAAATGGCACGATAGGCTGCATGTCCGAGTTGGCTTGGCCAGATGATGAAGGAAAATGTGTGTTCTAGCAAAACCAAACCATTTTCAACGGGTTAAACTTGAAAATAGAGTATTAATAAAAGCCTGAGATTTCGATCCAACGCCTCTAATGGTAAATCATTATGCGATCATTGATGGGACCAGAAATGAGTGATCAATCCTTTCAACTGACACAAAAGATTAGCCCTTTGGAGAAGATTTGATTTCACTATAACACAAATTTTCCATAGACTCCAATACAATTATGGATATATGAGCCATACTGGGCCCATGACTATACATGAGAGATGAGCAGTATATAAATTGATCAAATCAAACTGAAAAAGCTCCCTCTCCCCTTCAGGTCAGCTACAGGTCAGGCTTTTAGTCATTATCATGTATGAGATGAGACAGTTAAATCAAATTAACCAACTAAAATATTGTAATGACCTTCAGTCACATCTACCCCATTTAACGTCAAGGCCAATTGTGCTAGTCTCTTAGTTTTATTAATGACTGGGCAGGCTATAGCTGCTGGTCCTATGCATGGATTTAAAATCATGAATGCCCCAAGCAGCAAATTAAAGATCATACATTCCTCATTCCCTCAGCACTTCCGAAACTGCTACACTGCCCAATCTTTTCTAATCAAAATTTGTTCCGGTTATTTAAATATCATTATCCAGCAGCAGCAGGATGGAAGTGATGGCATGTAATGTATGAATAGCTTGTCAGCTCTACAAGTGGTGGAATGAAAATGTGGGGCCTGATCACAGAACTGTGACTTAAAGATAGGATTCAGGATATGTATGTCAGAAAACAGCAAAATGAATGAAATAAGCTCAAATCATTTGCAATGTGAAGATTAGTATAAATAAACACCTATCGTAGAAGCTTTGGGTAGAATACATAGTTTTGGTGAAAATCTGGATGGTTAAACTACAAAATTTGCAAAGTGATGGGCACATTCCGTTACTTCCAAAACTGTCTAATCGCCGCTAGTTTAAGGTCATGCAGAGTTCACTGTTTGATCATATAGTCACATGCTGACCCCTGCGCTGTGTGAAGGTACACATAACTGTGTTCTGCAATTTGAGAAAAATTTGAACTCGTGGAAAGAATAATATTCTGGTAGCATATGGTTATTAATTTTTCTCATAAAACAACAAGTTTATGATGTGTGGATCTCAAACTTTCAACACACCATTTGCAAGTACTTAACTACCGTTTAGTAATGATAATAAAGGGAAGTGATGGACTTAAATCCTGAAACCTATCTTCAACACACATGGGTTGATCATACAGTGAAACCTGTCTATAGCAGGGTTGGCAATTTCCGGGTTAATCAAGTATTTCCCGCCCAAGCGGGAAATAGTGGGAAATATCGGAAAATGCTAGGAAGTACTCAGGATGCATAGGGAGGTACAGGGATATGCTATAAAATGTTTGGGAAACACCTGGACCATACCTGAAAATATTGAAGAAGTATATTTTACAGTATTTCCCTGTATTTCCAACAATTTCCCATTTTCTTAAAAAATTATTGATGCGGTATTTACCGGTATTTACCGCCAGTATTTCCCACTCTGGCCAACCCTGGTCTATAGTGGCCACCCAAGGGAAACCAAAAATGTGGCCTTTACAGACAGGTTTTAAAACAAATTATTTGTCTCCACAGGAATCATTTCAGTGGCCACTATACACAGGTTGGCTGCTTTAACCCTATATTAACTGGGGGGGGGGGGGGGGGAGGTCAATTTGACCCCCCCTCGACGAATTTCGCGACCATGCCGCAAATTGTTTTGATCACGTCGCTCGCTGACTTTTTACTTTCAAGTCTTGTGCATCTTTTGAGACCATTATCGCGAAAATTGGACGTATCGTTACGACACTGCGCAACTTTTTATACATGCATGTCAACCCCAAAATTGCTCAAAAACGTGATTTCATGTACAAAATCAATGGAAATTGTGTTTTCAGCCAAAAATCATAAATGTATGATTATTTTTGCTTTTACTGGTTGAAAGGAATTAATTTTATTCTGTTTATGATTGCAATAGTGTCCCCAACAAATTTCATCCAAAAAACAATAGAAAAAACAAAGAAATACATAAGAAATTCACAAAACAATAAAATACATAAGAAATTAATTCCAATTCGGCAAATTTTTGTTTTTTGTATTTTTTTTGCAAGTGAGTTACAGGAGAAAACATAATTTCATGCACTTATTTGCATAATTAATTACTTAAAAAATAGAAAAAATAATTTTTTCGAAAAAATTTTACTATTCAGTTCGTGTAGTTTACATCCGCTTTAGCGCGCAAATTTTCGGGCGGGCGATCGCGCGATCAGCGGCCGAGATCTGAAGGGGGGGTCAATTGACCCCCCCCCCCCCCAGTAAAAACCTGGTCTGAAATAGCCCAGTTAAAATAGGGTTAAAGAAGTGGCTGCTGAGAATCATGTTATTGTTTTATGAATTTGATTTGCCAATAAATGAAAATAGGTTTGACTGAAGTAGGAAATTAAAGCATAGCTTCCCTACTTAAGCTACTCTCCCCACCCTATTTTTTTTGTACAATTAAAGTCACAATACCATTTCAAAAGTCAGCATAATTATCTCTCAGTATTTTATCAACGTGTTGGCAACAGAAACTGGAAGTGCCATGTATCAACTGTGAGGGAATTTCAGAATCAGAGAAGTAACGTCTCAATTCTTCGAAAAGGTCCTTCCTATACTAAAATGGTCCATTTTAGTGTCCAAGTATTAACATGCAGTGATTCCAAACTAAATTTCTGAAAGAATGAAGGAAATAATTTCCCTGTTTTTACATAATTATATGGTAAAAATAACTTAGAAACTAGTACTGAAATAAGGGGAAATAATATTTCAGCTTTTGAACATATGTGAAGCAGGGCTCGACTTTAGCAGGGGCCCTTGGACCATTGGCCCCCCTGCCCCCAGAATTGCTACGGGCTCCTTAGAAGTGTGTGAAAAAACCCAGCCTGGCTCCATAAGTTTTAGAGATACAGGCATAGAACTAAATGTGACTGAGGAAAACATAACTCGCCAAAGCTCAATTTGGCTCCCTAAACAAGTCCCTGAGGAGCCCGGCTGGCTCCCTAAAGAAAAAAATTAAGGCCAAGCCCTGTTACACTATCAAATAGACAAATCGTGTTCATGTCACAAATGTCACATTATATCGCATTCTAGTAGAAAAGATTTGTAGAGAGTACACCATGTGAATTTCTTTTGAGATTTGGAAGCTCTCAGAAGAGCCCACTCGACATTTCAACCTGAATTGTTCTGGTCGTCATCAGGAGTGTCCAAGCTACTCTCCCCCTCCCTACACTCCTGATGACCACCAGAGCAATTCACATTGAAATGTCGAGTGGGCTCTTTAACGATAAATTTCAGGATATGCAAGTCCACCACTTCCCTTTATTACGATTACCAAAGGGCAGTAAAGTACTCACCGTGCAAATTTTGAAATTTAACCGTCCAGATTTTCACCAAAACTATGTATTCTAACCAAAGGTTCAATGACAGGTGTTTATTTATACTAATGTTTACATTGTGAACGATTTGAGCTGATTTTGTTCAATTTAGCGTTTTCTGGCGTGAAATCCCGAACTCTGTCTTTAAGAGCTACCAAATCAGATATCATTTCAAGTTTTTTTCTGATAGAAATGATTTAAAATTGGTAGTTGAGGGTTCTGAAAATGGTCATTTTTCACAAATTTTTCATGGCAAAGATTTGCATGAACAGACATATGTCACTGTTAAAAAAAAAATCCACCCAAATGTGGTTACTACTGTTGACAATGCAACTCCGGTAAGTTTTTGGCTTAAAATGTGGCAGAGACACAAGAAAGAATCTCAGAGGAGCCTGGAAAGCACCCACAAAGATGACCCCTGTCTGGAAGGGCAAGTCTCTGCCATCAAAAATCTACCAAAAATGACCATTGACAAAACCTCAACTGGCAATGTAGAATCATTTGTAAAAGAAAAATATGAAAAGGTATCTGAAAAGAAACAATGCAGTTAGTATCAGAAATAGTTGAATTGAGCACATGACTAACGTTTCATTGCTGTAGGATACCTCCTTCTTAGTCAAGCTACAAACTTTTCATCCTACCCTCGTATGATACTTACATTGAAAATGTCGGGTATCTTTGTGTGGTAGTATTCCTTCTGGTCTTTGTTTGTGATATCTAACTGTAAAATGTAGTTGTCCTTGTCCTTGTCCTTGGTTTGGTTCTTCATATTCATATTCTGTCGTGCCTATGTTCACATATACACAAACAATGAAAAAAAGAAAAGAAAAGCAAATATGAGAAGGTAAGCAGTTGATACAGTGTGAGACGAATGGTGGCATATAATCCAAACATGACTTTATGCATCGATTCAGTCTAATCAATACATATCCATTCCATTTAGAGAACAAGATTTTGGTTTGTACTTCATAGCTGGGGGGCTTCCAAGAGTAAAACAAACGCTGAGTATCTTCACCTATGCTTTTTTTAGTTCAGGAACAGCTGAAACCTAGATTATTGCATCAACTTCTGTTGCACTCTATAAATTTCCCCCACCCCCACCTCCTCCGACAGTTGTGGCGCACATCACATTCTCCAAACCAGACAAATCTATACACAAGTAAGCCATACGTGTTGTAGCGTTTGTAGTCAAAAATATCTGAGACAGACACCTACATGGATACTACAAGTTTGGTGACTAAGGTTAGGGATAGGGTTAGGGCTAGACCGAGACTTGACTTTAAACAGGACAGAGGATTTAAAGCGCTATGGACTTCATGTGTAGTTATTGGTGCACATCTACACACGTTCCCCATGCTACCCGTGTCTCTGATAAGGTCTAGAAATGAAGCCCTGAAAAAAATGCAGTTCCAAACAATCGCTGTGTACTTTTTAAACAATAAAAATCATTGATATTCTTCTAGTTTGCCTAATCGACTACTGCGTTGCAGATTTTTTTGTCTGCTGACAATAAGTCTTGTGCCGAATTTTATCTGTACATATTTTACAAGTGACAGTATAACCGTCTGAAGTTTTGCACTCGAGGATGTTTTTTTTTGTCCATTCAAACACTGTCAGATATATCAGATAGTAAAGTTTGACTTTTTTTTTAATGGGGCTTCCACAATGTTATGTATTTTCTTTAAGAGTTAATACAGCAAAATAATCGTGAAACTTTATTTGGTTGGGGGTTTAAAAATTGATGCCATGAAAAATTTGGCAATACATAAAGTCTTAACCTGTCAGAGACTATTGGAGTTAGCTCATGTTGGGGTCTATGGAAAATGTGTGTTGAAATGAAATCAAATTGTCTCCAACGGGTTAATGTCTACATACTTGACAGCATTAAACTTTCAAATAATTTAATCAACCAATAAAATTTGTTGATAAAAAGAGAAAATTCCCTCTATTTTTCTTATTTACCTTTTCAACTTGTGCCTTTGTCTGGTTCATGTCATCATTAGCTCTCTCATAATTCTGCTTAGCCTGTACCCATGCTTCATGCGCATGCTTGTACACACCTTTTGCCTGTAACATGGACATAAGACATGGATTATCATTCTGAGACTTAATTCTATATCACCAGGGCTGCCAACTTTCATCAATGCTTTTCAGTAATTTCTTAGATGAAAATCAGTAATTCTTTTTTTTTGTCCTTTTATCAATATTTACCTGAATTTATTTATCTACTTACATCGACATAAAATATCAACTTAAAGGGTACCAACACCCTGAGTAATTTATTTGCTTTACATGTAGAATATATTTGTGCCATGCCCTGTGCAAAATATAAGCATTTATGATCACTTCAATTTTTATTTATTGAGGTTTGAATGAAAATTTCAAACAGCAAATAAAGTAAAAACGACTTGACGTAGACTAATTGATCACCCGATTCTATCAATCGATCGATTGTGCTATTGATCTTTTCTCTGCAAACGTCTTGATCAGTGTAAAAAGCTCCCTGTTACGTTATGCAATATGTTGTTGAATATTTTTTTAATGTAACGACAACTTTGACCATCTATAACTTTTGAAATTTTAAGTTGTACTAAAAACACAAAAGTTGTGTTCCCGTTTTGGTAGTGCAGTTTTCATTTAAATGGGGTGAAAAGTCTTCATGATATGATTTTTGCAACGTCATTTAATTTTTTGGTCAACTAAACCAAAATTGTGATTCAATTTAAATTTTTACCCCCAGTATTTTTACTTGCGTATAATATTTCCTCACAGGGATTTTCTGAGTAACAATTATACAAATACGATATACAGTACAGGATATATACATTTAGCTTCATCATACATTTAGCTTTCTCATCCGAAGTTTGACATACAAAACTCATGTACGAATTGAGTTATATTTGTGGGTAAACGTAGGCCTATAGTGTTCTATTCCCTGCGCATGTTTTTATGAACTTGAACATATGTTTACAGTGAAACAACTTGTCTTAATAGGGACGCTGTGTAAATGCTATAAACAGGTACTTTTGATCCAAAACCCGGATCCTTTTTGTGCTATTATTGCGTCAGTAGCGGCGGGAATGGTATTGCCAGTTTATTAGTGACGTATAGCAACATGTACTGAATAAACTTGAAAGGGTTAAATGTCTAAATTACTTCTCTCATTGAAAGCGGTAATTCAGAATAAAGGTGGGCAAGTCCACAACAAAAGGATGGGCGCGTCGCGTATATTTTGCAACCAAAGTGGAAGGTAAATGTGTTCCTTTGAAAGTGGACATTCAAAGAAATTTTTTTCTATAGCCTGGCATGGCGTGTAGGGCCTATACCTGGTCTGCATCTTCAAACCAAAGTAGAAAATTTGTGAATTGATAATTTTCTTCAACAGCAGCAGTTCAGTCTACCACCCCACCACCCAGCGCCGTTTCGCCGGGCGTGGCATGCAGCGCTCAGCTGCACAAGGCCAAGACAGTGGGACATTATGTCTTGGTTCACTTGTTCCAATGGAACAAGCCAGCTGAAACACTTACAGGGGGAGGAGCTTATTGATTCTGCGTGCATAAATTAATATGGCACAATTAACACCCGTTGGACCGCATGCAATGGTCATGTCCGGTCAGCTCAAGGCCAGTGCATGCACAATCTGCATGGTTGGCAAGAAATGCACTAAAATATTGCCATTTTAACTGTTTTAAGTGACTGTTTGTTGCATGATATCGTATTCCTGGCTATACTGCATGATATGTAAAAGTAAGAATACAGAATATTGCATGCTTTGTATTTCAGTAAATTTTTAAACTTATTCATGTTACTCATATATGTTAGAAATGAGATGATATCTCTTGCCTTTCTGCGGGTGTACAGTCAACTGTGAAATTGCTGTCTGATAAATGTGAAATTTTCTGAATCTGTGTGTGTAACATATTCAACAGTAATGGTCATCATGTCACATCACAGTTATTGTAGAATGGCCAAAACAGGGTGTCCTGCATAGGAGATTTATCAAACTTTGAAAAATCAGAACAAAATTTGACTTTCTACCTTGATACGATTAAATTTTCACAAAGGAAATGACAAGATTTTGTCATCCCAGCAACAATTTGCCCTATAGTCACACTCGATTCCAGCAAGTCACAAAATTGACCAAAAACTTAAAGAGTATGGTATGGTAAGAAAGATCACTTGCATTTTCCATTTTCTTGATGGACTTGTCCAAATTGTTATCTTCTTGTCGGTATTCCTGAATTAATTTCTTCCTCTCGCCTTTTATTTCCTGCATAAGAACTTGAAGTTCCTTGAGCACATTAGTGACTAGATATTCTGCTATCAGTTCGTGTTGGTTGGCTATACTGTTGACTTCTTGAAGCACTTGTCTGAAAGCATTTTGCGCTGAGTATCTGTAAGCAAGCAAACAGAGTGATAATACAAGGTGATAGTCATAATATGTCTCAGCCTACTGTACACAATCATTCTAGTTTTATTTTAAGTTTTGACCTATGATCTATTATACATCTATAATAAAAATGACCTTTGACCCCAAAATACAATTGAGGTCTCTGCAACGCACCTACCAGCCCTGTTCAGTAAAGGGTACATGGTTGCAACATACTCAATTTTCATAAGCGTATGGACAGAAGTCCCTTTAAGGATCCTTTAGCCTCGCTCCACTAAACACTGCTTTCACAGATATCTCAATTTCTTTGAAAAGTATGGTCAACTGAGAGTTATGAAATAAAATCTGAAACGGAATTGCACTGTCCTTCATCATATGTCCTACCATGTACGCTCATCAGAAAAATGTTATAAAAATTATCTTGTACACCATGAATGTGTTGCGCTCTGTGAATCAGTAACACAGCTTATTGATATTATTGATTTGTTTTGCTTTTTTTTAAAAAGAATTTTAAACTATTCATATAATTTGTCATTCACATGTTTTTTTAATGATACATTAGCATCTAGACAGACAGGGTGAATGTTGTATCAAAAAGTTTTTGTCTCTCTTATTGATCATTACATTATGCACTTTATATGGTGTCTATTTATTTTCATGGTCATTTGATTTCAGAGACAATAACAAAGGCTATGATACAGAAGTATTGCAAACATAAGTGTACATCAAATTACAAAGCAATGACAAAATTGTACAATTATTTGAATTATGGAGTTTACCTAATTTGACAAGTTTCTGAGAGTGAAAACTGAAAGTTGAAAGCATGATGTCAACAGAACAAAGCACAACCCAGATATACTGAAACCAAATGACTTATTGACATAATGTCATATGAATCTAAGATCAGGAAATACAATATCTCTCCCAGCCCACAAAAACCAGACAATTCTGAGAAACACTCAAGACCATCTTTAATAGTATATTGCCTCCTTCCCAGGCAGAGGTATGAAAAACCAATCATTTTGTTGACTTATAAAGACATTAAGACATGAACACATATTACACCATATGGCCATCATGTTATATGGGTACTGAAAATGAAGAAAAAAATCTACGACACAAACCATTAGCATGTCATTATTTTCCTTGAAACATCTGTTAGTTGGCATATTTCATTTTAACACATCAATTCAAGCATCATGTCAATTCACACTCTGTTCAAAGAACAGGCTGCACATAGGCAGAATTTTAAAGAACTAATGTATTTTAACCTGTTGGCTACCAGCTTCTGTAATTCACATAGAGTTATTACACGGTACATAAGGAAAGTGATTAGGGTGTATTAACCCTGTGAGGACGATGGGCTTGTACAGAAGCCCATTATATTTCACACTCAGAGACAATTTTCTTGATCTGTAATGATAAAAAATATGGATTTTATGGGACAGGGGCATTGAGGCAATATAACCTTTAGTTTAACCCGTTGGAGACGATTTGTTTTTGCTTTAACACGCATTTCCCATAGACCTCGTGACGAGATATCTCGTCACTCATCTTCAACGGGTTAAGTGAAAAGGTTATCATAATTTCTGGGCTTATGTGGATAGAAGTCACCTCTGAATGTGTGATTTACTGTGCTTCTGTTGAAGCCCGTCATCCCCAAAGGGTTAAGCTTCTTGTACTTACTTGTAGTCTTCCTCCTCCTTCTTCTTTGGAAAATAACTTTTATATAACTTTCTGCAAAAAAAGAAAAGAAAAAAAGGGATGATTAGAGATAAATCTAGGAGGGGGGGGGGGGAAGGGGAAGAATGAAGTAACATCTATCATCCTACTGCTGCTAGGATTGTTCTACTACAGGGGTTCTTGATTATCATTGTTGAAGTGCCATACATGTATTTATCATCAAGAATTTGTACTGCGCACTATCCAACACGCGAAGTCAGTGGAGCAAGCGAAGTGTCGCAGCGTGGAGACCAGAGGCCCACTTAAGAACCCCTGGCTTTTAAATATGAGGCCTTTTAAGTGACCCAGAATGGCTATAATTAATGTAAACTACAGAAATACCAATCCCCCCCCCAAAAAAAAACCCCTCCACAATTATTTTTTTTTTCATACCGGCTTCCATGTGCCACTTTGTAAGGTCTGATGTGCCAAAAGTGGCACACACGCCCCTAATTCAGAACCCCTGGTCTACTATCTAGTTAGCCTACCAGCATAACCTGGATTAAAGGGATTAGTATCAGGAAGAGGGTTTAGGATTAGGGTTAAGGTTAGTGTATTAGATTGGGAATTGGCCGTATGTCATGGTTGGGATATAGGGAGATACCAGCATAACATATTATAAAGACAAAATAATAGACCAATTGGCTGTAGACCATGTAGCAATAAACAAATAAAAAAACAATTGCCAGTCAAGTTTAACATGATTAATGCAACTGTAGACACATGGACATTAGAATGCTGGAAAACCAAAGATAATGTCACATCCAACTTACTTGAGTGAACTTGCGTAGTCAACTTCAATTCTTTGCCGCTCTTTCACAAAATGCCCAACCTTTTCTACAAAGTCCATCCCCTTCTCCGTATGTTTTTCTAAATTGCCAATTTGGTCCTGTAATGATACAAAGGAAAAATGAGAAAATATAGTTTATGAAGCGAATTTAAAGCCCAAGTTTACTTTTGGGGATTTTTTGTTATTTGAAAGCTTTATGCCCCAAAGTCATAACCCTGCAATAATAGATTCTGAATGTCTTTAGTTTTTTTTATATGAATCTACTGCGATAATAGATTCTGAATGTCTTTAGTTTTTTGTATATGAATTTATGAAAATGTCGGGGGGGGGCCGGGGGGTACCCCCGGACATTTTCATAAATTCATATAAAAAAAAACTAAAGACATTCAGAATCTATTATTGCAGGGTTATGACTTTGGGGCATAAAGCTTTCAAATAACAAAAAATCCCCAAAACTAAACTTGGGCTTTATTAGTATTTGTTAACATAGCTTTATGACAGATTACCAGTTCAACATTCAGGTACTGGTACGATTTTGAGATTAACATTTTCGGTACTTAATGTGTTTTTATTTCATCACAAAGAACTTTGATGTTATGTACATCAAAATTTACAAACTCACACCTTGGTTATATTTATGACAACTTACTGGCATAATCAATCACTGAGTGATAAAAGAATTGTGCTTGATTTATGTCGAGGTATTGAGAACGGTCATTTGGAAAGAAGATAGTGCAGTCAGAATGATGATGCTGCCCCATCTCTCAAATATGGCAAGAAAAACAGTTATTTCAAGAAGGAATGTAAACATCTCATGGAAGTCTTTAAGAATTTGTTCAATCATTGAACTACATGTACCTAATTTCCACAATACCTTCAACTAGGGTATGTCGGTTTTCTGGTATATCGTTTTTTAATGATATTCTATTTTGTCGGTATTCCCTGTATTGCCATCGAAAAAATATCACTATATCGACTTTTTCCGATATTCTGTTTTTCTCCGATATTTTCTTCCATATATCGACAAAATAACAACATCTATTTACAATTCATAACTTTCCTTCCACAATAAATTTCCTCCGAAAGAGATATTTCTTTGATTATTCACGCGGAATTTGCCGATTGCGGCCTGCTTTCACATGTACAGACATGTTGCATGTCGCCTCAATGTCGCAACTCAATTCCCGTCGGCTCTAGCCGCGCCACGGAGAGATTTGCGGCCTTTGTCCTTTCCTGTCATTTACCGTTGAGGGCGCATGTCCAGAAGACGGAAATGGAGCTAGAGCCGACCGCGCAAATCTGTGCGATCTCATATTTTTCTTGTGTGCGCGAGACTGATATGCGGAGGGAAATTTCTTTTATAAAGACGTTATAATCGGTATTTTGGTGAGTCAAACAGCTTATTGTTGTTGATATTTATTATCAATGATAGAGGTATGTTCATATTAAAAATATTTTCACTTATACATCGTTTCAACTGTTCTACTGTCAGTCAATAATTGACTTCAGTCCCACACATTGCCATCGATGTTGTGTGTGTAGTGCTTACAGCATCAACTTGTGCAGTTGCTAGAGTCGCGAGTCGCCCGCTACGGGCCGGTATACCGGGTTTTAACGATATTTTTTCAGCGTTATCGGTATACCGGAAATTTATTATACCAACATTCTTTACCTTCAACTCATCAATTTCAACTCTACAGTCCATTCTGATTGATAATCTCCTCTGATTATTGATTAAGATACTTAAAAATGTAGGCCTACATGTGTGCTGTATTTGAGTATAACTTAATTCAGTTTTCCTGATCAAAAGCAGAAAACAAACAACAAAAACCCATCCCACCTGTCAACTCTAACATCCTACTTCAGAACTCAACTTCTATAAAAGATGCTACAATTGTGGATTTATATTAAAGACGCGATATAACACTGTGGAAGACACGTTTAAAAAATTGTCGAACTTTGCTATTGAACAATATCTGGACAGTGTTTGAATGGATAATAAACAGCTTAGAAGCACAAAAGTTTGGGACAGTTATGCTGTCACTAGTACGAATTGTGCAGATACAATTGGCACATATAATTTCCATCCGGCAGTAAGGGAATATTCCTGCACACAGCTCCATGAGGGGAAAGCTGGAATGGCATCTCCTCAATATTTTTGCTTTTTTTAAAGAAGCACCTTACTGATCGTTATAACTGCAATATTTTCACGCGGCTTCATTTTTAGCCATGTCGAGACACTGGTAGACATGAGGAATCATGCAGCTCAGATTTTTAAACTGGAAACACTGTTATACAGTTACGGTAGTCATTTAGAGAACTGAATTAAACGCAAGCAATATTTTGCACTCTAAAAGCAACACCATCGGAACTGGACTAAAAACTTTTCACAAAGTTCTCACACGAAGATGTACTTTGTCAGGGCAATGTACTCTTGTATTCATGTATGAATCTTAATCTTAAATTTATAAGAGATTCCACAAGTATTCCTAAGATGGACCCATCCCGGTCTTTTCCAACAAATCAAATATGCATTGTTGCCCACGTTGCCAAGACAAGACAGCAAACCAAATCAGCATGCAAAGGAAGTTCTAATGGAAAATATCCTAATCCTCAAAACCGCACACAGTACATACAGGAGTACCGGTAACTGCTTCCATGAAATCTATCCAACCCCTATGGATAATATCACAATTGGGAGGAAATGGCAGTGGGCTTGTTGGCGTCTTCCCCAGGGCTCTCGTGGGCTGGGTCCCCATCAGAGGGAAACCATGTGGTGCGGTTACCTGGAACTCACCTTCCTGGTTAGTTATACTACTAGTTTGTTTCTATCATAATGAGAGGAAATGATGACGGGCTTGCGTAACACTATGCCGCTCATGTAATACCTATTCTCCTACTGTGGTTCCAGAAACATGGAAAGTTGGAAACCACAATCTGTATTTCTATGTATCCCTGCCTTGATCACTAGTATCCTAAAACAGTGGAAAAACTTAACTAGGTTTGGCAAAATTTAATTACCAGAACCTCCCCCCCCCCCTGCAACATCTCCTCCTTTCCACATGACTACCATATCATTACATTTTATGTCCTAATACTGTGTACATGTGAACCTTGGCACAGAAAAATTGAGTCAAATTGTGAAGGGGTATGAGTCTTAAGTTACATTAATGTGTATAAAAATATTGAAATATTACAAGACATTATAACATTTTTCTTTAAGCTTTACAA
>JZLH01S0057743.1:4470-14561 GCA_001188425.1 Eucidaris tribuloides | reverse complement strand
TGTTATGTAATAAAGAAAAATAATTCAGTCTGTATATAATGTTCGTACATAATAGATTTTGTTGTTGTTGTTAGAATAAGTGGAAAGAATGGTAGAGCTTGAAAGGATGTGGACAACCCCAGGCGCGCCGGAACACTTTCAGTTTTGGAGGGGCAAAATCTCGATGGGGGCACATTTATGTGACAGTATGAGTTCCTCCGCGAGGGAGCGAAGCGACCAAGCGGGGGTAGGAGAGGGTGTTGGCATGCGCGGTTCTAGAGCAGAAATTTTCGGGGGGTCTACTAGGGGTTTGACGGAAACATGCGAGGGAGCGTACCGAACGGGGGAGGGTGTGGGAGGGGGATACCCCCGTCCGACGGTAGGAACTTTTTGAAAATACGCATGAAAAGACGCGATTCTAGGCATGGTAAATGCATATTTTAAAGGTATACCTTCTGAAAATTATTACATGGGATGGCGATGAGAAGACTAACAATCTCGGCTTAAGCGGTTGTGCTGCGAAAACATTGTCATGTTGGACGGCCGGTGGGATGTTGAAAAGGTGATAATTAGATAAAATATTTGGTGAGCTAGCGTCATTACTTACAAGCGACGTGAAAATCCAATACCCGACGAGAAATCAAGATTACGGTGTATTGACAACGCGTTCTCGGGCAAATGTCAGTAGATTGGAGAAAGCGCGTTTTGCTGCGTGTCGTCTGTCACGGTATTCTAGACAAGTCTGATGTCGTCTTTGTTTTTAGACTACGATGCTATTTTGAAAATATCCATCAATATTGCTTGAATTTCAATGGTTTACCTTAGTGAACAAAGGTGCCAGATTCAAGATACGTGCCCGGATACGTGTGTATTTTAAAATGAACAAATACTGATCAAAATAATATGCTCAGGATATAATATTTGACATTGGGGTGTCCAAGGCGCCAGAAGCGGGGGGGGGGCAAGAGCGCGGCGCACTTTGCCCCCCCACCCAATAAATTGTGGCGGGGGTCGGGCCCCAAACGAGTTTTTATGCCCCCCCCATGGTGCCCCTGAAAGGTAAAAAATAATTAATCGATACGTATTACGAGACCAAAATGAGCAATAAATCGCACCTTTCTTGTATAAAAATTTGTCAATTCAGAACTGAAAAGATGCAAAATTTTCTCCCCTGACCGGCGGCACTTTTACATTCTAAGTAAATTTAGTGTATTTAAGGTGGCGTCTCGTCCTTCAACGTGTGCTGCCCCGTGAAACATACCGTTAGTAAACTTGTCCATTTTTCCTTTTTTCTATTATAAGTTTTCTAGCCAATATAGAATATTTTTTTTGCTCGAACAATGCGGTCAGTTTAAAGCTTTTAATGAATATCATTTCAGACTTAAAACGAATGAAAAGTGCGATGTTTGGCCACTAATTCAAATGATATTCTCCATTGCCCTCGAAGATAATACATATTGCGCTAACCAAGCGCAACATCACTTGTGATATTACATGTCGTACATGTATACGTTCATGAGAAATGAAAAATTACGATGATTCTTGAGCTCTCGCCCACGGGTCGTTCGCGCATAAAAAATGTGTAACTAAATTAAATGTTCTGAAAGACTATTGCTCATGAATTTTCCTGTTATTAACTATAGACGTAATACAAAAATTAATTGATTCAGACGCGAAAATCACATTGTGTAGCGCCGCTTCGCTTCTGCTCTGTACTTAGTAAAATGAATAGTTTTCCGAAGTTATATGTTTGTATTTCCTGAAAATTTGATTTAGATGCTTTATAAATGCGCACTGCTATACTCTATTTTACCGAGAAGTCGCCTATTTTGTTGTTTACCATTGCCTACGAATCACGTCTTTCCGTATGTCTATTTTTCAAAATTTCCTTTGCTTGTGGAGGAGGTATCCCTCCCACACCCTCCCCCGCTCGGTTGATTCGCTCTTTCTCGCAAGTATATGTCGTCTACCCAATCTCCTGTGAAATATCATACTTACGCATGCCTAGAATTAATCGCTCTTTTGCTATGCGTGTTTCAAAAAAGTTCCTGTGGAGAGGGATTACCACCCCAGTAATGACTACTAAATTACAGTTTTGTCACATACTTCCTGTACGTCTTTTTTGCAAAACCTGACTACACAATCCCCCATTTTCTTTATAAGTATACTTTTAGTTTAAAACATGTATTTACCATGCCTAGAATCACGTCTTTTCTATGCGTTAAGTTTCAACTGTGGAGGCAAAACAAAAAAAGGTATTCCCTTTCACCCCTATATCGCTTCGTTCCATCGGGAGTATGACTTCCCCAATTACACGTTTTTCACGTAGGCCTACTTTCCTCCACATCTTTAAAAAAAACTGACTTCAATGATTATTCCCTAATAATTTTCGAAGGTATACCTTTAAATATGCATTTCCATGCTTAAGAATCGCGTCTTTTCTATGCGTATTTTTCAAAAAGTTCCTACCGTGGGAGTGGGGTATCCCCCTCCCACACCCTCCCCGTTCGGTACGCTCACCTCGCCTGTTTTCCGTCAAACCCCTAGTAGACCCCCGAAAATTTCTGCTCATGAACCGCGATCATGCCAACACCTCTCCTACCCCGCTTGGTCGCTTCGCTCCACTCGCGGGCAACTCATACTGTCACATAAAATGGTGCCCCCATTTTCGAGATTTTGCCCTCATCCAAAACTGAAAGTGTTCCGGCGCGCCTGGGTTGTCCAGCCATCCTTTTCAAGCTCTACCATTCTTTCCACTATAATTCTAACAACAACAACAAAATCTATTATGTACGAACATTATATACAGGACTGAATTATTTTCTTTATTACATAACATTTTTTATGCTGCTATTGTTATGTTTGTATTTATGGAATTTTATTGTAATTTGCAAATGGAAATAAAATCTATTCATTTCATTTAACCTTGTTTCGCCTATTTCACTCCAGCATACACAATTCGATTCATCATCAATCATCATCATCATCATCATCTATCATTCATCATATCATCATCGGTCATCCATCACATCACGTGGATCTGCTTCTAAGTACTTAGGGCACCGATATTTTGCTCCGGCGACAGTTTCTCCATTGAAAATACCTTGGGGACAAACGTGTTAGGTTTAGGGTTGTCATTATTTTTCCACGTAAAGAAAAGGTTAAGGTTGGGGTCAGGGGCGCGAGATCTTACTGTGACGAGTGGGGGGGGCGAGACAGAAATACCTGAAAGTGAATTAAAAATCCCTCACGCGGGGGGAAAACGGCCCAGAGGACACAGAGGCGTCGATCCTGTGGGGGCGGGGGGGGGCGATCGCACACCACCAATGAAAATTTGGGGCGGCAAACATATCGATTTGCCCCCCCCCCCTCCATGATTTTGACAACTTGAAAATTATGCAAATTGCAAATTACATTGATATTATGTTTTAAAAAGCATTTGAAAACACTTACAAAACATTAATACAGCATTAAAAATACTATTAACATACGCAATTGGTCAATTTTTCGTCGCGCTTTGCGCGCAATTCTGATTATAATTTGCTTGCGCGCGAGCGCGCAGAAAAATTTTGACATTTATTTTTTACTTTTGCTCCCCCCCCCCCCCCCAATCGCCGAAACATGGAATCGACGCCCCTGCGAGGACACTTATGTATGTTAAAAGTGGAAATTGTGACTTTTTAAAATCCCCCTCAACTCCATTTTTTAAGGTTTTAATAATCTAATTTCATCACATTTTATCTTGGACTAGGTTGCCGATAACAAAACTATAAAAAAATACTATAACAAATCGAACAAAAAATCGAAAGTTTTAAAAATCGAGGAGGGGCGCGTCGATCCCTCAGAAAGATCGAGGGGGACACGTCCCCCCCCCTTCCCGGATCGCCACTCAAATGGTTAGCTCGGTTAGGTATAGGGTTGAGGTTTGGTTTAGACGTTGGAAGAAACATTCGCCGGAAACAAACTCATACAACTATTAGTCCACCGAAAAAAGGGGTAATGCTCATACCTGTGAGAAGTTGAAAATGTCTCAAGAACCAAACGATCTGCAATATGCTACCGACGTGTACACTGCTTTTGGTGTAGATAAAGGGTGCAATTAACTTGTCTTGAATTCTTGTTTACTTGAGGGCAAACAGGCATTTACGAGTATTGAAGTAAGTCCATGACTATGAATAGTTTAAAGGCAACGGATACCTTTTGCATGCCTAAAAATATAACATCAAATGTGTAAAGTACAACATTGGCATAGAAGAGAAATGTTCATCTGGGAACCTTTAGCAAAATATAAGGAGCTAGAATACTCAGTTTTAGTGGAATTATAGCTGACAATTAGACTCTGATTTAGTTTTTTCTCGCGAGAAAAAAATTCCTACCAGTAGAACTTACACTAAACAGCTATTGTTTCTTTCACATTTTTCAAATTCTAGGTAATTACTTGACACCCCAAAGTTCAAGCATGCCTTTATCAATAGCTAAAGGCATGCGGTTATCTTTTCCTTGGCTCTACAGGGCTGTTTGCAAATGAGATCCACTGCCTTTAAATGAAGCAAGTTTAAAACAATTAAGTTTGGCCGTCAAGCATTTGCTGACAGCAAAGTACAACAAGGCTTCACTTATGAAATTTATTACAGCTTGACTTCTGAACAGAAGTCATAATTCTAATACTTAGTCGTTTTCCATTAGGGGCTTGTATCAAATTATGCCGGGCTTCCCTTTAATATGCGATCACTGTAATTGCAATGTAGCATTAGCTCCTATATTCTGATTTATGTAGCAATCACAATTATTTTTCACTCTGTTCTCACATTGGATTGTTTATTATTCTTTCATTACATTATAGATCAATGAATAACATGCTACAACCAAGTAGAATTTTTTTCATCAAAACTGTCATTACCAAAATATCATCACAACTGCCTGCAGATGTTGAAAGTAGAATAAGTAGACTCAGGATGGCATTACTGCTAACTACACGATGGGATTCGCGGACTCATCGTCCTGAAATAAAAATAGGACAGCATCACCCCTCCCCCCCCCGCCGGAGTGGGGTGAAAAATATAAAATTACATCCGCATAAAATCCAGCTTTTGAGTCTAACTGGCCTGGGACGACTGTTAGCGAAACTATGCTGGGGAAACAGTTTCCGAAAAAAGTCGTTTAAGGGTTAATTTTATTTTCTGAATGATTGACGTTGCCCAATTCGACAGGAGAGTTTCCAGACAAAAAATATCCACAAAAGGTTGGGTAGGGATTCAAAAAGGCGGAGCGAAATTATTTACAAAAATTGGAAGGCAGTTAATGGGGTACGCTGTTGAAAAAAAAAACGTGGGATCAATAAACAATTTTGCCGTCTTTTACTAGAGCGCACGTCACGCGCGCAATTCTCAATGATTTATAAATGTATCTAGCAAACGGATGCGAAATATTTTGAATGCAAATCAATATGGTACAACCATTATGATATTAATAATGAATGACTTTTTCGCAAGGGACTGGCAAAGGTTGATATGTGCGACGTTATGATGGTAAATTTTCTTTTATCTGCTTGTTTTGATTTAATTTTTCATTTTTTGCTGCGATTTTATTGTTTGTCTTGTTGTGTGTGTGTGTGTTCGACATGTGAGTGGGCTGTGTGTGTGTGTGTGTGTGTGGTGTGTAGTGTGTGTGTGTGTGTCTGTGTGTGGTGTGTGTGTGTGTGTGTGTGTGTGTGTGTGTTGTTGTGTGTGCTGTGTGTGTGTGTTGTTGATGTGTGTGTATTACCCATTCCCCCATTAGTTGGGAGGACGGTATATAGGCATAAAAAAGGGCTGTTTGGTTCAGATATCTTCTAAAAGCCACCCAAATTTGGTCCATATGATTGACCATACGAACTATTTACCATTTTTTGAGGGCGCAGAGGGCGCCCTCTGGTGGGCGCCAATTTTCGTTAAAAATCCATTATGGCCGCAATAGAGTTAATTTCGCTCTTAAGTTTCATATTAAAATGGATCCATTGTGATAAAAGCTTGTGCTGTTTAGGGGTTTTCAGGGTCATAGAATCTGATTCTGATGATTATTTCAACCAATATGATGTCATCTTTGCCCTAGGCTGTTAATAAGAATCATACATTACAAATGGATTTGACTATCGGTGATGAGCGCACGGTATAAGAGATCAAAATGCTCCGATTCTTACAAATGGTAACTTGATTTTGCCCATTTTTTTATGTAGTTCACACTCGTTCTCTTTTATTGCCGAAGCAAGCACCAGCGTCGCAATATTGTGAAATCCACATGGCCCATCATCTGGCGTTAGATGCGAAATGTAATGTCACATACCAATTGGTCGTTAATGTGCTATATAAGGTGGACATTACTGGGGAATATACTGAAAAACGGGGGAAATGGACGGGCAGACCCTATGGAACAACACAGATTAATGTATCCCGTAGTGATCTGTCCAAGCACAAAATAACTATGTCCCCGTTTAGAACATGTAATTACTTCTTTTGATCTATTGTTGGACCTCTATTCCTCAGCCAAAAGGGGACATAAACCAATCATTGTCTGTTATACCCTTTTTCTCAGGTGGATAGTTTCATCTTATAGGTGTGTGTTATGCAATCCCAGGCTGGGTGGCGGACCTGCTCAATGCTTAGATATTTCAATCATCCCCAATATTACTTATGGTGTCTATCCTCTTGTGTTAAGGCCTTTGTAACAAAAACAATATTAATTACTTACAAATCCGTTAATTCAAGATGGCTAGTCCAAAATGAGCTATACCACCAACTGACAGTGGGTAGGGCCTATACTAGTAAACTTGCTCATTATTATCCCTGAGAAGAATTCTGGTTGTCTATCTCCATATCTTATGCAGTCAATAAATAAAATGAAACCATTTAAAAATTAAATGCTTATCAATAAAACACTGCAAATCCAAAAATTGCCTTCAAATATGACCACCTATAGGCCTTAATTTGATAAAGATGACCGGTTCATAATAATGTGAATTTACTATCTTCCATTCATGTTTAAGCGATTTGACAATCCAGTTATATACAAGCGCAAATATGTGAGTACATTTTGGAAGTTGACAATATTTTTCCAAGGTGACATGAAAATGAGCAACAAAAGTTATTTTTATGGCTGTACCAAATTCATAATATACTTTCTTAAATAATGAGTGACTTCAGTGATCACTCATGCGGACCGCCATTAATTGCTAATGTCTCAGGTGGACAGGCCTATTTATTCCTTATAGATACTGTAAAAGACTGCCTAGTTAAACAGTTTTTTGAAGAAATATATTGTTAAAGACTACTTCTCCCGTGATACAAGAAATTACAACTGGACTCTCACAGGAACGCGGTAACAAGTCAGACTGAATTGGTCACGTTGGCCAATGCAGTATACAAGATGTATTTTTGTATGCAATTTAACTGCCAGAAAAGTTTATGTTGGGACTTTGAAAACTTGATGACACCCTTGAAAAACCTTGCAAACTGACAAGTAGCCTGGCTGCCCGCCTAATGTATGTGATCATGGCAATTGAGGAATGAAAATCATATCATAAGATCTTTAAGTCTTTACAATCTTTGTGATTGGGGAAATAGCGATCGAGGGAACATTTTAACATTAGTGGTTAACTTGCAATAATTATTCCAATTGAACATAATTATTCAAGCAGACCTGTTTGCATTTTTATCATTTGGTTTATTAATCCTAAACATTTGTAACAGTTACTAGAAACTCGTAACAGAGACATCTATTCAAAACCACTTCGGCATATTAAAGCCGTTTTTATGTTGGCCGCCATTATGAATGAATAGGTCAGCAGCATTTAAGCTTTACTTATGCCACTATCAGCTAGCTATTCTACTTTAAAACCTCGTAAACTCTTTGCCAGTCTGTCAGACACCAAAATTAGTAGTTCATACATGATTATGAGATTTGCCATGACTTAAGGAGTTAATTTACTGAAATTAGTGGTCCTATTGACACACAGCAAGGACACCAACATTGCGATTTTGAGAATTTTCTTTTAGCAATCAACAACATTTTAAGCTAGTTTCGTTGATCTCAATTTTTGCCCCTAAAAACCATGGGATATGGTCATTTCAGTTATTGGAGGACATTATTGAATGCCATCTTTCAAAATTGGAGGGTTTGTATGCAATCTATATTATATTTATTATTTTTGTATGGAGTTCCTTGAGCCCTAAACATGGGATGGACCCCTAAATTACTCGACTAAAATAAAACAGGGTATTTGATGTTCACATCTAGTGTCCAAACAGCATTAATACATTTTGATTTTTTGATTGCAAAATTGCCGAAGAATAGAGAAGTCCACACCATCTTGGATCTGGATTAGATAGCACCTTAAAGAATGAACAATCAGCAAAAGAACAGAAAAAAGTAGACATTTTGTAAGTTTAATCCAAAATTCGTCGTCTTTGGCCTCGCGTTCCGTCCTCCGCCCTCACTGCAATGAAACTTGAATTTACTTTTGCGATTATTTGCATTTGTACTCAAGCTTGGTTGGTAGATACTGATAAACGGACAATCATTGTTTATTATTGGTTTCAAAGATCATATGTAGTAAAAGTCAAATGAGGTCAAATTTTAAAACTTTACCTGCAAGTTTCCGCTGGAGTTGTGTTTTAAAACCATATAGCCCATTGTTGGTACCAAACTTGGATAGTAGAATAGATGCCCTCAGTGGACTTCACAGTTTTATATTGGGTCAAAGGTCACAGAAGTAGATGAATAGGGTCAAATGTTAAAATGAGGGGCAGAGACATATCTCGGATTCTTTTCTGGCACACGTTTCTGCCCAAGTTTTTACTGGAGTTGGTTTGCCTTATGAACAATTAGCCATGTTGATAACCATTAAATTAGGAGGTAGAGCCCTTATAAAAGAACCCAAAGTTAGATTGGGTCAATAGTTCAAGAAAGTTAGTTCAAAGGTCAATGCAGGTCAAACATTAACATTATAGGGGCGACGGCACTTTATTGGTAATCACACTTTTCTATGACCCACGTGCCATTTAGATGCAACCATAATAAACAGGGTGCGGAGGCGGTTGCTGTTTTATATGACCCTTATTATGACCCTACGGTAAAGTTGATATCAAATTGATAAAATAACATCAGAAAACAGATTCTTCGGCCATTGAAAACCCATAAAAACACAACTTTTGCCTGTGACCTTGTTCATTTGAAACTAGAGTGATATTAGCTTCAACTGGCGGCCATATCCTTGCCGCATTTTTTAATGAAAAATGCGCCCCCCCCCCAGAGGGCACGCCCTTCATTGGCGCCCGTCAAAATGAAAAATAGTATGGTATGGTGACATGTGTACCAATTGGTTTGCTTTAGAAAAATTCTGAACAAAGATCCCTACCGTCTCCCACTACATTACAACACTCACTGATTAAAAGTTGCCATTACAGAATGAAGAAGAAAAGAAGAAGAGAGAAGAAGAAGAAGTAAGAAGAAGAGTAAGAAGAAGAAAGACAGAAGAAGAAGAGGGAAGAAGAAGAAGAGAGAAGAAGAAGAAGAAGTAAGAAGAAAGAAGGAAGAAGAACGAAGAAGGAGGAGACGAGAGGAGGAGAGGAGGAGGGAGAACAAGGAGAAAAACAAGAAGAAAGAACAAGAGGAGGAAGGAGGAAAGAATGAAGGAAAGCAAGAAGAAGAGAAGAATGGAGGAGAGAGGAAGACGGAGAGAGGAGGAAGACAAAAAAAAAGAAGAAGAACAAGACAAGAAGAAGAGGAGAGGAGGAGGAGGGGAGCAGGGAGAAGCAAGAAGAAAAAAGAAAGAAGAAAGAAGAAGAAGAAGAAGAAGAAGAAGAAGAAGAAGAAGAAGAGAAGTAAGAGAAGAAGAGAAGGAGGAGGAGAGAGGAGGAGGAGAAACAGAAATTGAGATATTTATGACGTCAGGAAAGGATGCATTGGTTGACATGACGATGGACGACAGTGATGAAGGAGAGACAGAAGCTGACGATCAAGGAAAAGGTGAAGAAGGTAAGAAAAAACGGGCGGTTTGTTGATAGAGCAGGAGGAATGCTTACAAGCCATGGAGTTGCCAGGAGAAAGAAATGACCTAAACGAATAATCTCTCTCTT
>JZLH01S0057740.1:26829-45640 GCA_001188425.1 Eucidaris tribuloides | reverse complement strand
GTACAACTGGCAAAATGCAGATCAAGTACTAAGGAACTCACGATCATCTAAAATGGATTAAATGGAAGCTCACTCAAAATACAACAAGTACATTTCCAGACTTGAGTAAGACTTTAAATTTGCACCTGAGCATGTTTTCGTGACAACGCCTACCACATGTACATACACAGTTTTTGTTTGATTCCAGCGTATAGAACATACACTCAACACTACACTTCATAATAAAAACAGAACAAAATTACATAATACTCACGTAACGGTATACGTCTGCGAATACACGACAAAGGGTAAAAATGTTACATATACATAAAGAATGAGTTCAAGAGTTCAGTTCACGGAAGTAACAAGAAGCGCGTATGTTTACACTGAATACATTAAGCTCGTTAAGCGGTAAAATGGCGTCCATAGCAACATTGAGAATGTGATTTATTTCGACATGCGTTCACAGTGATTTTCCAGTCAGTGTTTGAGGCTATGTATACAATCTGTTAGCAAGTTTTGATTTTGATTTTCCATCTTGGTCCATACCTGTGATTGGTTGAGGGTATCTCACCTTGACTTTTCTCAGCAGTTTTGGCGGTCGATAGTTAGTTTTCGTGATGAAGATACCTGTTGATTTCATTTCGACCTTGCAAGCCCATAACCTGAAAACTTAGCGATGATTGGCGATGAAGTGGACGACCAATGTCTGTCGGATTCCCTCGTTCGCGAATTCGGTGTGATCTGTCGATGTTTTCAGTTTGATAGTCGACATTCAACTTCTCCTTTCGAGGTCGCAGATCAGTTTATATCGGTAATTTCTCCGGCTGTCTCCTGATCCCGTGACGACGAGGCAGTTTCGTCTGGAGTACTGCTGCAGATCCTCAGACGGCTTCAGCGATGGATAGATCTTCTCAAGTTGTTTAATTCGGAAGTCTCTTTTTCAATTTCCATCATGAAGCAGTCGTGCAACGCCGGGGCGAGAAAGGGACCCAGAGCCGTGCTAACGCTCTCCACAGGCACCACGTTTGTCACTATAAAGCCTGGACAATGGCGTCAACAACGGGTTGAATGTCTGATTCGGTTCGGTAACCATGGGTAACAGCTTGGAGGGCTCGAAGTAGACTGAATGAGGCTCGTGTAGGCTGCATTACTCGTATCTCCCCCGTGGTTGGTTCGATTATCTTCAGCTGCCGTAGGTTGGGTTGATCGAGTGTTTACCATGATGGTCGATCAAAAAACTTCAGCAAATTCGCTCAGAATTGCGAAAATTCGTGACAAAATCAACAGAAACGTGATCCTAGAGTTAATTGAAGTCGTTACCGGCTTATTGGAGTGGAGACTGACAGGCTTTGTAGAATTGAGCAATAATCAACACATTTTGCAGCCGATATGTGACGTGCACCTCCGTTCATCATCATCAAACGCCATTTCTTAAAATGACTAGTACTTATTGCTTTTTTTTGGCTGCTAATATTTAACTGTTTTGCTCTTAACAAAAGATTTATTCATGACAAAGTTTGGAACTTGTTCTAAATTTGCAAGAATAGATATATCTTCAATAGAAAAACATATGAAACAAATTATCACTACATATACTAGGTGTTAAAATAATATTTGTTAATTTGAAAATTAATAACACAAAAACTGTACAACAGATTATACTGGCATTGAGTATAGTACAGCAGAATAGTGAACATTTTTGTTTTAGGTGTTTTGAAGACGATATCAATAATCAGTTTTATGTAATTCATGCTTGTTTTAAAAGTTAGGGTTCAGATTTTGCTCAATATCCAACCCCCTATACAAAATTGAAACTGCACAGAAATCAAATGGTGTGTGTGAGAGTGTGTGTTTAATCCCCACACAATAGACAATGGCGGTGAACAGCGCACGGTAGGAACACTGGTATGCCAATCATTCACTACAGCCCTGCTAGATAAATGCTTTATTAATATTCATAACTAAGTAAGTAGCGTGCTAGACTTTATTCACTATCCATAGCCATTGTCTAATGCCATTGTGTGGGGACTAGACACACACCCTCACACACACCATTCGATTTCTGTACAGTTTCAATTTTGTACAGGGGATTGGATATTCAGCAAAATCTGAACCCTAACTTTTTAAACAAGCATGAATTACATAAAACAGATTATTGATATCGTCTTCAAACCACCTAAAACAAAAATGTTCACTATTATGCTGTAACTATACTCAATGCCAGTATAATCTGTTGTGCAGTTTTTTTTTTTATTAATTTTCAAAATTAACAAATATTATTTTTAACACCTAGTACCAAACATTTTCTTCATAATTAGTTATAGAAATGCGGGAACCTGTTTTCTGTGTGATTACAATCTCAAGATCGTGCCAAAGATGAGTGACTTTTTCACTTTCGCAGAACAAATGAATGAGTGTTACCGTCTTCTTTTCCACACATGGAGCAATTAGGGGAGTCCTTTCGTTTGATCTGGAAAAGAAATTTATTTAATGCCAATGCTTGTATGGAAAATTTAAGTAAAGGATCTTAATTTAGTGTCAGAGAACAAAAGAAATGATTCAAATGAACCCTTTGCAGTTTCGTTAACAGGAGCAATAAACTGTGCTCCAAAAAGCATATCTCTTGGCTGGAGTATGAAGCACAGAAAGTACATTGTACACATTCTTAGGAATTTTCTTGGTAATTTAATGAGGTTTACAACAATGGTGTCGTGAACGCAACAATATCAACATCAAAGTTCACCATCCATTCTTCTGAATATTTTTTTCATAAAAAATAAATTTCCTTCTATCTGAAGGGGGGATGTCAAAATCTAATACCAATCTTCAAAAGAGTTTGTGACCAGGGAGGGTGGATTAAACAAATCGGCAATGGTTACAAATACCTTTATCATACCATACATCATAAAAGAAAAAAGGTTTGGATTTAGGATCGATTGATTTGATCAAACACAGAGATTGACATCCACTCAATTCTGCAGATTTGAAGGCGTAAAATTCTTTAGCAGCTTCTCTCGATATAAATACATGAACGCAAGAATCAGCTGAATGTGCATTGCCAAAGGCGTTCAATACCACATTCTGGGGCCATATACATTTCCAAACAAATGAGGTATCTTGATTTAATCTTTCAAAACGATAGTTGATATATTCAAAAACATCAAAAGTATCATCAAGAAGATATTTTGACCCATGTCAATTTCTTCTGGGCAATGGCAAATTTTAAGGGTCAATCATTTTGAGACCGCATGTTTATATATCATTACAACATATTAATTCTTTGACCCTATCTGTATCCCCACTCCAGATAAACCTATAAAAAATAATATTATTATTATTATTATTATTATTATTATTTTATATATTATTATTATATTCATTGATTGTTATATATTCATTTTTATTATTATTATTATTTTATTAGTATACCATTATTTTATTATACGAGTATCATTATTAACCCATTCCACCTAAAAGCTGCATGAAACGAGTCAATCGCTAGGATTTTTTCCAAAAGAAATAAGATCCTCAAATGGCAATGTTTTAAAATGATTGAAATCACTTCATTTACGTGCCAAGCATGGCAATGTTGACAAAAAATTATATAAAACAGTTTTGTTTATTTGAACAATTAAATAAACACTGAAATAACCTATATTATTATTATTATAAAAACCACCCTTTCGGACCAAACTGGGGGGGTGGGGCCGGGGCGCTTTGGACAAAAAGGTCGCGTGTCCAGTCAACGCGACGCGGACGCTAGCCCTCCACCGCACCCTTTCGGCCAAACCGGGCGGTGGGGGGCTGGACGAAAGGGTCGCGTTCCAGCTCAACGCGGACGCGACGCCGACATCACCAACCCCTTCGGCATAAGCCAGGTGCATGTGTTTGCAAATCTTTCACATGCGGACCAAAATTAACACATTTTCTGGGTGAATGCGCCTAGGAAAATCGGCTCTAACGTGACAATAGGGAGAAGATGGGAGCCAAATCTGGTATCAACTTAAAACTTAGACATCAGAACAAATGGTACTGATAGAATTGAAGCGGAAATATACGGAAATCTAAACATTTCTTCTGGATTTATAAAAAAAATATGGGAAATTAGTCATTTTTTTCATGAATTACCCTGTCATATTTTATGAAGATTGAGTTTCTATCAATTATCAACCAATTTATGCAGTAAAATGTCCTATCAGGAGTATGTGAGACCAATTTCATATCAATTACTTAAAACTTCGATGTTAAATTGAAAGATTTATAAACTATGTCACTTTTGCAGTAAAAGTGGGAATATGTAGGATTTTGCTGCTTTACGAGTAAATTCACCCTTTTAATGTGCATACCAGAATTAGATATTTTACCGAAGTATTCTTCAATATATTATCTTTCAAATGGGGAAGAAATTTGTTTAAAAAAAATAAATCACCCAAACTGATTTTTGGCGCACTTTGGTTACCCCCTGGCCCACTGTGTGGCGTGACGTCGCTATTGTATGATTGTTGAAATCTTTAGGAATTGCTCAGAAATGGTAAGCAAGCGGTTTGAGCACAGGCAAAATATTATGCATACAAAAAAAAGCAATCGTTTGATATCAATCTTTGAGTTGAAGCAGTTTTAGCAGGTGCTCATGTATACGATCCATTACATTCATGAAATAACAAAGGTGGGTTTCGTATAATGTATTAAAATATTGCGCGACAGAGGAAGCATTATTTTTCAGTTGTGGTAGTTATAAGAGATCCCTTCACTAATGTATACATATTTATGGATGTTTCTTCCTCGTGACCGAGCTAGGAACGATTCCACCGACCAGTTCATGCTTACATATCTATGGTTGGAATTCACTTTGCATATATTGATGTTGTTATACCGGACAAACTTCGGGTAAACTATCGTTCAGTAATTCCTGATGGACAAGAAGAATCGCTTCTACTCGTTTATTTTTATGCATATGGAATTGAGCAAAAGGCTAGAAAAAGCAATTGCTACTTTTTATGCATATCGCCCTCTATCTTTATTCAACCAGATTATCTCCAATTACATGAATTAATGGAGCAGGGGCGGCGGAACCTGGGGGCAGGGGGCACTTGACCCCCCCCCCCAAAAAAAAAATAAAAAATCAGATAGGAAAAAATTGCCCCTTTTTCAAAATTGAATCTACTCTAATCATTTTTGTCGATGAAGGCGATTCTCTTTTATTATTATGTTATATTTTCTTCATGTTTCATTCATTTTCTTTCTTGTTTTCCCCTGACGGGGCACGTACATGTATACAGTACAGAGAAGACATAATTGGGCAAATTATGTTTAATGAACATTTTGTGCAGAAATGGGGCATTGCATCTCATCTAAGTGCCCTCATGGGGTAGCAAAATTAGGCCCTCCTGTTGTTTGCCCTTTTCGCTTAAAGGCAAAATAATGCCACTTTTCTAATTTAAATGTGCCTTCTTTGGGGTTGTACCCATACTGAGTGAAGTGGAACCTTTTTTTAAATAAGCGCATTCGTCACTGAAGGTGATTTTCTTTTATATTTGTTATTGTTATGTATTTTGCCCCTGATGCACATCGTAGATTAAAGAGAATACTTTCAACGAAGAGGCACATTATGTGCCTAAAGGGGGCATTTGGCCACTCACCTTAGTGCCCGGAGGTGGGGGGCAAAAATTGGGCCCTCTCCAACTTTTTCCTTGAAAACATGGCTCTATTTGTTTTTCGTAAGGGAACTTTCCGACAGTCGCCTTTTTTTCCTCTTCAACAAAGTAAACACTTCTTAACCATGTTAACAGAACTTCGCGTATTCGCAATGTGCATCATGACTGTGTAATTCATAACGAAACTATGTGTTTCATCATCTCTGCCCTCCCTTAAAGGGAGAAGGAGCCAGCAACTAACAGTCATATGTTAAGAAAAGATTTTAGTTCTTGCCAACCAATCAGGTCGCCCGTGCACAGGTCTGCAGCTGACCATGCGTGACCGATGCATGCCACCCGACGTGCGTTAGTCGCACCGTGGCAATGTATGCACTGTTTGAATCGATAAGCTCCTCCCCCTATAGCTGTTTCTGCAAGTTTTGTCCCGGGGTAAAACTTGCAAAGACGTAAAATAAATACCAATTTACTAATTTATAGGGCCTTGCTAAGGGTGAGTATCACACAGTACCCCTTATTTAGGCTGTCTTTATCACCATGTACCATAATTCTCACAGTACTCACAATGTCATTTTTCTTAACTTATGCCTGTTAGTTGCTGGTTCCTTCTTCTCTCTTTAAGTGTTTGCTCATGATATGGATCCGTATTATGCTCTTCATCTATTTACACACTTAAAAAAAAAATGAGTTGTAATTAGCGCCAGAATAGACCACAAAGCGAGTTTTACAACTTAAAATTTCCAAATTTTTCCAATGTAGATATACATTATTTCATATTTTAATGATCAGAAATCCCCTTCAAAAAGTTTTTGCTTAGTTACATTACCATAAAGAAACAGCTACTTCAAGAAGAAAAAGTTTGATCAAGACAGATGTTCTTTATCTTTCAAACACTTCAAAAATTTAGAACTGTAATTAGCACCAAAATAGACCACAAAGCGAGTTATACATGTCATGTTTTAGAAATCAAAATCCACTTCAAATAGGTTTTGTTCAAGTTACATTACCGCCCTTTTTTGGCTTGCCCCCCCCCCCCCACGAAAATACGTTCCGCCGCCCCAGTAATGGATTCATCAATCGACCGCATTCTTTTTGAAAACCAGGGAAACAAACCTTACAGTAAAAGTCTAGCAAATTACTTCTAAAGAATGAAACATATTATGGATTACATTTAAAATTTGATATCACCTCAATTCCTCCAAGTGTTTGAAACCAATAATCAAACATGACTTTTCAGTTTGTGCCTTCTTTACAGTAAAAATAGTTGTAAAACTATTTTACTTTCAACGAAACAAATTTGTATAAATGTCAAACATGTTTAAATCCCCTCTGCTTATTGTAAATACAGTACAATATTTGACCGTTTGACTATATAGTTTGATGAACCCCACAGAATTTTTTAAAAAATACCGATCATTATCACATGTGCTGTACATATCAATGTAGACACGATTAAACTTTTCTGAACAATATTTTTTTTTCCTTTATAAGTCAGATTTCTCTGTTTCCAAGAATTAAAAATATAATTTATTTGAATTTCGATATAACTTTCTCCTGACCAGTTTCAGCTTGTGCTTGAATAACTATCACTAGTGTAGGCAAAGGGGTAGAGGGCAATTGCCCCCCCCCCCATAATGCATTTTCCGAGTTTGTCGATACATTTGATATTTTGTCTGTACATGTAGACCGTTACCCATGACACCTTGTACCGGCAAATTATATCACGTAAACAAAATAATCAAAATAACGAGCCAAGTCGTGTTAGAAAAAATGGAATGTAAGACACCACATACATAGTACACGCGTGTAAAACAATACTAATAAAAATGAGATATACACATAAAATGTATTTCTTCATCACGAAATATGCAAAAGAAGTCACGGTGTTACATAACATACGGTAAATCTTGAACAGGATCATATTTAGGTCGCCTTTTCAGAATACGATTGCTCCACCCTAGTTTGATGAGATGCTATGTATGTATACTGGCCCCATTTTTTTTTGAAAAAAATGGACAATGAAAAAATGCCAAATCCGGACTGCCCCACCTGGAAAAAAATCTAAGATTCCCGCCATTTGCCCAGAAATATTCCTTTTGGGTCATAACTCGGCCTATTTTTCATCTTCTAGTTTGATTCTGGTGTCTAACATTATGTTTTGGGGGTCAAAGAACAGTCATGGTGTTCATTTTAAGATTTGAAGGATCCAAATTGATAATTTCATCAAAATGTAACTTTGTATAGTTTTGTATAGTAGCAATGGACTATGGTACATTAAACACCCCAGCCTCGTGTCAACAAATTTATGTCCCTTTACTGTCAAATTATTTCATTTAATTCACACGTGAAACTCCAAATTCAAATTGATTTGGAAAACTTTAAATGGGTACACCAACGTAAGTCCTAAAAAAACTGTAAATGAGGTTTTATACTTAGTATTCTACCTTTGCTGTGAGCTGCACAACAATAAGTGATAAAGCTGAGATCTTATCATGTATCAAAAACATGTCAAAAATGTTTGTTTGTGTATCACACATCAAATGTAGCATACTTAGTACAAAGGCTTACCCATATTCCAGCACATAGCTTTCTATCCGGTAGGTCATATACACTGAAACTCTAGGCCATTTATTTTTTAGCAGAAATTTCTGCATTTATTGACAAATCAAACTACACATTTTTCATACAAAAATAATCAATAGTCAATACAACATAATCAATAAACATGCAATGTGACAATATAATTATGATGAAAACAAAATATAGACATTATTAAGGAGAAATAAAAGCAATTTGAATAGGTTCAAATTGATTCGAATTTGTTGGTGATTCATATATGCACTATGTGGAACAATTTGTCACTAATGGAAGAAAATTGGTTCTTACCAGGGGTATTAAATGCGCCTTAGGACTTCGTTACTATACAAAACAGAAAAAAAAACAGTTTAATTTTCATAAAATTATTAATTTTGATGTACTTTAATCTTAAGATGATTACCATGACTGTGTTCATTGACCCCCAAATCATAGAGTTAGACACCAGAATCAGGCTTATAGATGAGAAAATGGCTGAGTTATGGTAGAAAATGTATATTTTTGGACAAAATGGCGGCCATTTCAGATATTTCTGTTTTTCGGCCAGGGCAGTCCGGATTTCGTATTTTCTTCGTTGGTTTTTTTTTTTTTTTTTTTTACTAAAAATTGGAGTCAGTACCCACCACCTCATCAAACTAGGGTGGAACGGGTGTGATCTGAAGACGTCGCCCTCTATAGCCTACTGCTAATATACGTGATATACATGTATATAAATTTAACCTTTTTTGTTGTTGTCAGTTAGTTAGCGATGCCTATATAATTGATTTGAGAGTTTGATATATGCGATCCTCACTTTGACCATTTAGCGAAAACAGTGAATGAGTCATTGGGCTAGAATAGTTAGACGATAATTATATTCACGTTTTTTCAGGAAACCTGTCGAAGACAAAGAACGTACATTCAGCTGGTCCACACAGCGTAAGCGTCAGCAAGGAAAATGCCACTCGGACAGATTTCGGAACTTTGGACACTGATGTAAAAGGTATACATTCTTGTAGATAGTACAGATTGAAAAGATAACTCTGAAAAGCAATTGAGAAAATACATTTACTGATCTAAAGATATGAGTACTTGTGGATGATTATCTAAGAAACATTCAAAAATAATTCGATGATATTTCCATCAATTATTTGCTGTAGTGGTGTTCAGTGAAAATTATTTGGGTAAGTGTACTCCATAATAGGAAAAAAACTGAAATCTATCACAGGAATTCATCCAAATAAAATATAAAAACACATACTGACAAAAATATAAATGGTTCTAGATCTCGGTGCCTTAAATCATATAGGTTTGTAATACATCTCCAGTGGCGTATCTAACCTCAAGTACGCCCGAGGCCCCGCCGCCCTCCTCCCCCCCCCCAAAAAAAAAAATAAATAAAATTGCGCCCCTGTCCCCATAAGGGAGGGCTGTGTCGCTTTCCAGAAATTTGATTTTCGAATAGGGGATTCTCAGCGCAACGTACGCAGAGTTTGCGATATGAATAGTGAAAAGTTCAGGGTTAAATGGGCTGTAGTTCATGCTAAAATGTATCCAATTTCATTAATTTAGAGAGAATTATCGCCGTCTTCATCCACAGGGTTTTGTGTTTGTATATATAATCATGATAATGGCACAAAACGATTACAGGTAATTCCGTGAGCGAGCAATTAAAAAAAATAGTATTACGGGGTATTGATCGAAGGAAAACGAAATAATCTATATTGAAATATGAGCACAAACAAAATACAGTAGAGGTGCCTTTACACGAGCACGAATTTTGATTCCGCATCACCCCGCACAATGGCGTACCTAGGCGTGCCATTCTATGGTATGCAGCTCGCTCAACTCTCTAATCCTTGTGATTATAACCGGTGTGATGGTCCAGTGCTTAGAGCGTCCGCCGCACGTCCGGAAGGGCGCGGGTTCGAGCCCCGGCCGGGTCATACCAAAAACTTTTTAAAAAGTTCAAAATTTTGTCACGAACGGTCACGCACTTTTTCACTAGCCGCGCACCATCACGAATGGTACCACGAGCGTTTCCCGTATTGGCACGTTACGATGAGTGCCATGGCGTAAACCGTTTTGCGTGCCCGTGTAAAGGCACCGTTTGTTCATGGCATACAAGCCTTTATCAGATTTGAAATAAATGCATATAGCACTCAGAAGCGAAACAGGATTTCATTTTTGCTAGAGTATAGAATGGCGCACAAAAATGGGTTCTGTAGGTCGGGAAATTTCTGTTATAAATGGTTTGATTTTGATTAGTGCATGTCCAATGCCTACAATGTCGCTGGCTCGAAGTACGGTAGATTATAAATAGAAACAATCCCGAGAACGAGGGCAGTGGTGGAGCTGTTTTGAAGGCAAAGTAATTCCTTCTGAGTTAAAAGGGGAGAATAATTACTTCCATACAGTCGTAAAACACTTTTCGTGATCCATTCTGGTGCAAAGTAGACCTATAACTTGTAACGGCATGTTTTACGACGAAAAAAAGAAATAAAACCCTAAATTTGCCCGACTATGCGAGTAAGCTTTTCTAATCATAATGTTAGTTCTTTTACTAATTGTGCATTTGGGCTGGTAAAATAATTGGAATGAGCAGCTACTACAAAAGATACGACACAAAAGAGATAAGTATATTCTTAAATATCACAAAGATTGAAACAATATCAAAGCAATCCCATCACGCTGAAAATAAATACATTCTTCAAGATTTTACACAATTCACTTTTATAAGACGGCCAGCAACCAGTGTGCCTTCTCTCTCCTTAAACGAACAGAATAAAACGATGAATAGGCTGAAACGTTAAACAAAATACGCCATATGGGGTTAGGCTGATAAATATATTTCAGGTTATTTCAGAAAGTGCGGTAAGGGCATGGTATAACAATATGTCCATTTTAACAAAATGAGAGTTTCATGATTCAAAATGATCATCAAATACTTTTAACAAATAAAGATCATTGAGAGACCATTCCAGTTTTCCCCCGTAGACTGTTGTGTTGTAGAATTTTCATCGGCCGGTAAGAATTCATGTGCCAATTTTTATCTGTACATATTTTACAAGTGGCAGCATAACTGTATGAACTTTAGTGTTCTAGGGTGTTCATTCATTCATTTGTTCAGATGTGTCAGATCGTAAAGTTTGACAATTTTAAAAACGGGTCTTCTGCAACAGTGTCTTTAAGCTCATACAACCTCGGTTCGCCAATTCCTATTTTAGTTTTGTTTTTGTTGTTATTGTTTGGGCTTTTACTGTGTGTGTGTTTTGTTGCGGGTGGGGGGTTGTTTTGCTTTCTTTGGGGGCATTTTTTTACCTCATGATGGGACCAGGGCATACATAAGAGCAGATATACGCTCCTATTTTGCTCTTATGATCATCAGTCATCATTTCTTTCCTTTTCTTTTCGCCCTCCTTTGGAGGGGGGCTTTTTGCCCTTCTTGCGCCCCCACCCCAAAGTGCTCCCCTAGGCACGTGCCCCCTCCCAAGGATATGCCACTGCCGATGAGCACCACAGAGATTTTGTCATTCTGAGGTGAGCTTGAGCTCTATCCGTTAGGGGTCGGGGATAATTTCCTTTTTAAAGAAACCCACAAAGTATTTTTAAAGCCACATGCAGCCGATAAAATATATTTAATAGTTATGCATGGACGCAATTGGAATTTGGCCTCAAAATTACAGTAAAAATAAATATTAATTTAAAAAAAACCTTGAATTGTTCCTGAGTTATAATTTCTTCGACCGTTAAAAAACTATACTACACACTCGGTGGAACCTGCAACTGATTCCTGCCGCTTTTGTCATTTGTGTCCCTGCTCCCCCACTTAATTAATAATTAATATTTTCTTCCTTCTTTCAGCTGCTACATGGAAACAAATGTCAACAGAGACAAATGAAGTTGATGGGGAGACGTTAGGTGCCTTGGCTCAGGATCTTAAGACAGACAAGTTAAGGGAACTGGGTCTTGCTCTTAGTTTCCGCGAAGAACAAGTTAATCGGTACATCGCATCGAACACCTTAACAGGAGTTGTTACCGTGGAAGGAACAATAAGGATGTTAGCTGATTGGAAAGAACGAACACGTAAAAAGGACCAACGCCCGACGTTGATTGCAGCTCTAGAGAAAGTGAAATTGTTAAACTTGTTGGACGAGTATTTCCCCGATAGGCATGATAGGTAAGATATTAAGGGACCGTTCAGCAGTAAATCGTGGTGTTTCAGAGCTTGGCCCGGCGCGGGTAATATGCAGGAATTTCCGTAGTGGCTATAATTTATATTCGGTTAACACAATCGCATTGATACGGGCGACCATGCTCGGGAAAAATATCAAATAATCACGATCTCCTCACTGTATAGGGACGTCCTAATATGGCTTCGAGCATTAACCAGCTTCATAACTTTTTTATGCTATGCCACGACAGTGCAACAGCCTCGTGCCTACCTTTCAGTCGTGAGGCAATACCACAAATTTAATGAGGTTTAAATTGTGATTAATAATTCTTCCTGCATTATAACCCAGTCAAACATGAAATAGCGGATATAATATGTTATGCATCGTGTCTAAGGATCATCAAAAAGACCGTGGAATACTCATTCTTGGTTGAAAAACCAATGAACAATTACCGTCATCTTGCGACTTTTCAAACCTGCTTATTTTGTCTTTTATGTATGGTCACTCAAAGCTCAAGGATGACTCAGTAGAAATAGGCTGATTTTTACACAGAATATACCTCAGAAGTTCCTTACCAATGATAACTGGGCGAATTTGACAAAAAAAATGTGAGGAACTTACTTTTTGTCTTGTGTTTATTTCAACAAATTGTGATGTGAACAAACTGGTAAATATTTTATGATTAGTATAGGCATCAAGGAAGAAAATCTCATGGAGGCTCTTAAAGGAATTCTTTGGATAAAATCCAATCACAACATTTGTTACCTTGGCTCAGATATGTAATTTTCTCACTTCTTTATTTGAGACCTATATAGATTTCAGTTTCATCAGGTATTTCCTTTATAAATTAATACAAATACAGAGGTATGCAATGCAAAATGGAAGATTTCAAGATTTGCAATTTCTCAGTTCCCTGCCTATGTATCATAACTCTGATGCTGCCTTGATAATTCAATATAGCATTAGATCATCGCTTTAGATACACTCCTTTGCCTAATATTTGCAGTCAACAGTTTTGAGATATTTCAGATTTTCTGTACAGGTATATCTGTGAACTGGTAATTACCATTATCCTAGTATTCTGTGGGTTTTACTGCCCCTGGTATTCCGAAGTATATTAGGCTAAATGTTTTTTTTTTTCAATAAGGGTGCATTCATGGGTTCTAGGACTAATCCCCAAAAAGGCAACTCCCCGCGGGCAACACCCACCTGACAAGTTCTCAGAAGGACAAATCCCCCAGAGGACAGCTCCCATAGATGACAACTCCCCCGAGACAAACTCCTCCGGAGGACAACTCCCCCGAAGGACAACTTCTCCGAGAGATAACTCCCCGGAAGACAACTCCCCGAAGAACACCTCCCCCAATGACAACTCCCCCAAAGGACAACTCCCCCGAAGGAGTTTAACAATGTTTCCTGTCTAAAAAGTCTGATTTGACACCGGGAGGGTTGTCCTCCAGGGGAGTTGTTCTCGGGGAAGTTATCCTCAGTGGGTGTTCTCCAGGGCAGTTGTCCTCCGGGGAAGCCATTCTCCGGGGGAGATGTCAGGTGGAAGTCGTCCTCGAGGGAGTTGTCCTCCGAGGTAGTTGTCCTGATACGATATTCATGTAGATGTGCCCGGACAAACGAGAAAGTCCGCATATTTCGAGTACCTATTCTGGTCCTAAAAAAACCTCCCATCTGAATTTTTCTATTTCTTTGGTGGATGCATGCAAAATTTACGTGTGTAAACAGCTTACCTCGAATGGAGAGATAAAACAATGAACGGCATTACTTCATTAGCTCCACATCCACATTAACATCGTTCAGCGGGAGGATTTGTGCAGTGATTTTGTGATAGAAAAGGGTGCTATGTTATTTCTATGTAATACGGTGTTGTTTTCACAGTTATCGGTACAAAACACATGTGTTTTTGACAATGTAATGCTATAGGTACCCAATGATATTTTAACCTCAATATTGTACATGTCGTGTTAAAGGCATTGTTTAACAATGTTTTCAGTTTAAAGATCTGAGCTACATGATCACCCATGCTACCGTACTAGTGTCTCTGACAAGGTCTAAACATGGAGCCCTGAAACAATGCAGTTCAAAACGATCATTAAGTGCTTTGAAAAGGTAAGAATCATTTAGCGACAATTCCAGTTTTCCCCCAAAGACTGCTGGTTCATATAATTTTTGTCCACATGGCAATAATTCATGTTTTTTTTTTTATTTGTGCATATTTTGCTAGTCACTGCATAACTGTCTGAAGTTCAATGTTGTAAGTTGTTTATTTGTCTATCCAAACACTACTATATACATCAGATAGCAAAGTTTGAGTTTTTCTTTAAATGGGGCTTTCATTGTGTGTTATACAGTGTCTTTAAAACCTCGCTGAGGTTAATGTTAAGTTGCATGTTTGCCCCTTGTTTACTTTATACACATGTACATGCAATTTTAAAACGAACGACGTATTTTTCTGCTTAACGCTTTTTCTGCGTTTATGTTTTATGTTTACAATGTCTTTGATAACGTTTAATTTTCTGAGATATGCAACTACCGTATATAACACTCTTCCATGTACATGATATTCTTGGAAAGTTAATTGTGCAAGGGTATTTGTTTTTACATTTGACAGTGTTAAATCATATGAGACTTATTTGGAAGTAAGGAGAGTGTATATATGTAAATGGTAAACATTTTGCATTGCGACAACGAAATCTGAAATATTTTTTTGACTGTTCGCATTTTTTTGACTATACTATTCCTCTCATGAAACTGTGTTCGAGAAATAATATAAATTCTATAGTAAGCTTGTAAAGACGTTTATGCATATTAGATAAGCCAGTTATTATTGGCTGAAAATTGTTATGTTTTTATCTTGTTTTTATATATTGCACCGTTTGGTAGTTATGTAATATACATTTATCAGAGTATCAATCAGTTTAAACATATTATGTACATTAAATGTTTAGATATACTCACACGTCATTCCATATTTACTTTCATTCCATAAAAAGCTTATGAAGAAAGTAGAGCGTATTGGATAAACCAGTTATTATTGGCTGAAAATTTTGATATTTTTACGCCTTTTGTTTTATATATTACGTCGTTTGTTAGTTATGTTATATGGATTTATCACAGTATCAATCAATTAAAACAAATGATATAAGTTGAATGTTTAGATATGCTCACATTCAGGAAACTCCGTGTCAAAATTGTGGTCATTCTACCTCATGCCTGTTACGTTTGAACTGAGTAATATATAAGAGTTGATATAAATTTATAAACGCAGTCGAATAGCGGCTGAGTTTACAGTACTTTCCTTCTTTCATTTGTGGGATTTACTGTAGATATACATCAATTGAAGTGTTCATTGCGCATACACATTCCATCAATGCAAAATGGATCAATGGATCTCTGGTACGCGGGTTCCTATAGTTCGAACCAAGGAGCCATATTTGCTTTAAAATTGTTTGGTTGTAAATCTTAAATGAATGGGTTAGCTAATATTCCAGCGCTGATATCTACATGTAGGCAGTAGCGTATCTAGGGAGAAAGGGGGCAGGCGGCCCGGTAAACACTTTCAGGGGCTGGGGAGCAAAATTAGCAAAAGCAAAACAATAAAAAAAATGAAAAATAAAAGGTTGAATCTGATGAACATGCAACCAAAGAAGGTGATAAGGGCGCAAGTTTAGGGCAGTTTTACCTACATACGTCACTGTATCTAGGTTATGTGAGTAAAACGTGAAAACATGCTTCTAATGATGTACATGTACAGATACTTACACTTTTTGACAATATCAAAAGTATACGTTTTATAGACGTTTTGATGAGAATTCACTTGTGTATCAAATATTATCTAACCTGAAAAGCATCAGCAGCTCCTATGTTATAATTGCTTCGTAACCAATATGTGTAAGTACTATCGCAAGTAAAGTATTATGTCGAATAACCTAACGAGATAATATATTACACTTTTGGTCCATTGCAAACTCTAAACTTCTTAAAATCTTTAAAAATACGAGTTTACATATAGTATCACGTGTATGAGTCCGAGTAGTAAAATGATTCTTGTGTTTTCAACATGCATATTCATGCACGCTTGTTAAATGTCCTTTTTATTCATATGTGCACAGGTTATCAAGAAGATGAGACCTTCATATTCTATTATTGTATTTTAGACGATAATATGAAGAGATATATTCATATAAATCAATATTCATACGTTATTGTGTGCCTCTTCAGTGGAATAAGATATAATATTGACATAAATTTGAAACAATTCCCAAAAATACAAGTAGAATCAATTGCACGAAAGCTGTCGTGAGAAATCGATTAGACTATTGTAAACGTTTATTTCGCGTGGTAAGTCATTATTTTGTATTTGAAGCGAGAAATATTATGTAAAGCACTGGAAGAACGTTATATATTTTTGTGATAATATATGAACCATGCAGTGCTAGAGTGTCAACAGACACGTTATCAATTGCTTGTAATACTAGCAGTTCAGCTTATTTTATCGAGATCAAGGTCGTGACCTTTCCGGGCAGGTCAAAGATTAATATGTTTATCATTTATTTTGCACATCATGTACAGGTAGATATTACTTGTTTCACTCAGATTTACTGTGTTATGAAGTAAATCAATTCATATAATTGCTACAAACATCAAACATGTGTATTTTGATTTTTATTATTCACCAATTTACTTCCACTAAACATTTCTCGCCTCTTTTGTGTAAATAACCACATTAATTCACATGTTACCAGACACTTATCCAATCTGCATTGTTAAAGTCTTTGGCATTTGATCATAAACATCTGTGTGGTAGAAATTGTTACATATATCCTGTTTCGTGGCGAAACTTAATTTTGGATCGATTCTTGTCTCTTTACGTCAATCTTTACAAGTGTGTTTAAACTCAACACATAAATTTTAAATTTTAAGCAAATCTGTTTGTATTATAAACTTTGATGTTAAAGGCAGATGTAGTCAGCAACTAACATGAATAAGTTTTTGATAAATGACACTGTGTGCATTGAGAAAAATATGGTACATGGTTATAAAGAACGCCTAAATAAGGGTTACTCTGTGACACTTACCAAGGCCATATAAATGAGTGAAGTTACACTGTGAATTTTACGTCTTTGCGAAATTCCTCATAGAACAATATCGCCGAAACAGCTACACGGGGTAGAGCTTAATTCAAAAAGTGGATAAATTAATACGGCGCGATTAACACGCATCGGGCGGCATGCATCGGGCACGTCAGACTGTTACCCCAAACTCTTTAACTTATTCCTGGTAGTTGCCGGCTACATCTTCCTTTTCTTACCCATTTTAGTCATCTTTCAGGGAAATTTTGTCAACTTTCACACCTGTTTCATCTCAAGGAGACCGGAGCGTGTAAATCGTATTTTCAATTCGTCATTTGGCAACAAGTCGCAGATGATTTGAATTCAAAATTCAAAATGGTCAATTTTCATAATAAGTCGTTCCAGCTAGGGACATGCACGTAAAGTGCTGATTGTGTTTTGTTTATGAATATATTTCAGGTTTTCATTCAAATTAGTCCCATGGATATATTCCCAATATTATTGACAGACTAAATGAAATTCTGACGAATCTAGTTACAAAGAGACCAAATTATTTTGCGTTCTAGTTGTAAGTGGCTGTGGCTGACAAATTAATTGTAAGTGACGATACTACGCGACAACAGTGTTAACAGATAAGAAACTATCATACTAGTTGACAAAAGACGAAATTGTAGTTAGAATTCCCATCATCGTGGCATCTCAAGATAAGAAAAAATCGTTCATTTTAAATATCGGATGAAAACTGTTTGACGATGTGCGTATTTCAAAACCAGTTGTTATATCAATCAGTATTTGGTTGTTACCATGTATATAATTTATTTTTTTCTACTTAGGTCTAACGATGGATCTACCCATCGATAATTATTATTTAGTAGTCTCGTTATTTACTCATATGTATACATTTGTGTGTGACTGTGTATATATGAAGTGTTATTTGTGACTTTCAGTATTGTTTAATATGGTGAAGTATATCTGTAATTGGAATTAGAATGTTGTATACTTTATACATTATATGACATTACCACACCACGTCTACAAGATGTATATATGTAAATATGTAGTAAAGTTTGTTTTCATTAGGATTTTTCCAGTGCATTTTTGAGTGGTGGAGGGATATGCATGTAAATTGAATAACTGGTATTTATGGAATTCTCAGACATACTTAGAAGTAAGTTGAATCGCTTTGTAGAAAAAAAATCAAATAAACAATGGATAAAAATGTGCTGAATTCCAAATTTCATGTAATGATTCATTCGTAATTTATGTGACGAAGTTGTCAATTATATTGACAACGTACTATTAAACTAATCTGTTCTTATTTTAGAATAAAAGTTAAAATCTTACAAAA